>JAUNZM010000661.1:0-78556 GCA_033459285.1 Clamator glandarius | reverse complement strand
CATCCCAGTCCCTCCAGTATATCCCGGTTCATCCCAGTCCCTCCAGTATATCCCGGTTCATCCCAGTCCCTCCAGTATATCCCAGTTCATCCCAGTCCCTCCAGTATATCCCGGTTCATCCCAGTCCCTCCAGTATATCCCGGTTCATCCCAGTCCCTCCAGTATATCCCAGTTCATCCCAGTCCCTCCAGTATATCCCGGTTCGTCCCAGTCCCTCCAGTCTGTCCCAGTCCATCCAGCCCATCCCAGTCTGTCCCAGTTCATCCCAGTCTGCCCAGTATATCCTGGTTCATCCAGTCCCTCCAGTCCATCCAGTCCATCCCAGTCCCTCCAGTCTGTCCCAGTTAATCCAGTATATCCCAGTCCCTCCCACTCCTCTCCCAGTCCCTCCCAGTATATTCCAGGCCCTCCCAGTACCTCCTATCCACTACCCAGTCCGTGTCCCACTCCTCCCCAGTCCCTCCCAGTATATTCCAGGTTCGTCCCAGTCCCTCCCATTCACCTCCCAATCCCTCCCACTCCTCTCCCAGTCCCTCCCAGTATATCCAGTACCACTCAGTCCCTCCCATTCACCTCCCAATCCCTCCCACTCCTCTCCCAGTCCCTCCCAGTATATCCCAGTTCCTCCTATCCACCTCCCAATCCCTCCCACTCCTCTCCCCAGTCCCTCCCAGTATATTCCAGTCCCTCCTATCCACCTCCCAGTTTCTCCCACTCCTCTCCCAGTCCCTCCCAGTATATTCCAGTACCACTCAGTCCCTCCCATTCACCTCCCAATCCCTCCCAATCCTCTCCCAGTCCCTCCCAGTATATCCCAGTCCCTCCTATCCACCACCCAGTCCCTCCCACTCCTCTCCCAGTCCCTCCCAGTATATCCCAGTCCCTCCATTCACCTCCCAGTCCCTCCCAGTATATTCCAGTCCCTCCCAGTCCCTCCTATTCACCTCCCAGTCCCTCCCAGTATATTCCAGCACCGCTCAATCCCTCCCACTCCTCTCCCAGTCCCTCCCAGTCCCTCCTATCCACCACCCAGTCCCCTCCCACTCCTCTCCCAGTCCCTCCCAGTACGTTCCAGTCCCTCCCACCCCCCCTCCCGCTAGCCCCCCCGCCCCCTCCCAGTGCTCCCAGTGCTCCCAGTGCTCCCAGTCTCACCGTAGGCGGCCAGCACGGAGGCTCCGGCGATGATGATCAGACTCTGCACCAGGTCCGCGTACATCAGCGCCGCCAGCCCCCCTGCACACGCACCGCAGCCGTGGACACGCCCCCTTTCCCCCACGGCCACGCCCCCGTTGGCCACGCCCCTCTCGAGAAAAGCCACGCCCCCTCCCCCGAAGGACCCGCCCCCTTTCCAAGGTCGCGCCCCTCCCTGACCGCCCTCCGAGCCATTGGAACAGACCCACAGAGCCGCTCGCCCCTCCTTTAGGCCACGCCCCTTAGGACACGCCCCCTTCACGCAGAAGCCACGCCCCCTCTGACCACCCTCCAATCCATTGGAACAGACCTTAGGCCACGCCCGTTTTCTTAGACCACGCCCCCTTTTCTCAGAAGCCACGCCCCCTCTGACCTCCCTCCAAGCCATTGGAACAGACCCAGTCCCTCCCAGTCCCCCCACACCCCATCCCAGTCCCTCCTAGTCCCTCCCAGTCCCCCCATACCCCATCCCAGTGCCTCCCAGTCCCTCCCAGTCCCCCCACACCCCATCCCAGTCCCTCCCAGTCCCCCCCAAACCCCATCCCAGTCCCTCCCAGTCCCTCCCAGTCCCCCCAAACCCCATCCCAGTCCCTCCCAGTCCCCCCAAACCCCATCCCAGTCCCCCCCAGTCCCCCCAAACCCCATCCCAGTCCCTCCCAGTCCCCCCCAGTCCCCCCAAACCCCATCCCAGTCCCTCCCAGTCCCCCCCAAACCCCATCCCAGTCCCTCCCAGTCCCCCCCACACCCCATCCCAGTCCCTCCCAGTCCCCCCAAACCCCATCCCAGTCCCTCCCAGTCCCCCCAAACCCCATCCCAGTCCCTCCCAGTCCCTCCCAGTCCCCCCAAACCCCATCCCAGTCCCTCCCAGTCCCTCCCAGTCCCCCCCACACCCCATCCCAGTCCCTCCCAGTCCCCCCAAACCCCATCCCAGTCCCTCCCAGTCCCCCCACACCCCATCCCAGTGCCCTCCTAGTCACTCCCAGTCCCTCCCAGTCCCCCCCAAACCCCATCCCAGTGCCCTCCCAGTCCCCCCAAACCCCATCCCAGTCCCTCCCAGTCCCTCCCAGTCCCCCCACACCCTATCCCAGTCCCTCCCAGTCCCTCCCAGTCCCCCCACACCCCATCCCAGTCCCTCCCAGTCCCTCCCAGTCCCCCCACACCCCATCCCAGCGCCCTCCCAGTCGCTCCCAGTGCTCCCAGTCTCACCAGTGACGGTGTAGAGCGCGGTGACCCCCAGCAGGGCCCCCCACGGACGCGTACAGGTCCCAGCCCAGCGCCCTCGCGGATGAAGATGGCGCCCGAGTACATGTCCACCTGCCACACGCACCCCATGGGGACCCCCAAACCCAGAGGGACCCCCAAACCCCATGGGGACCCCAAACCCCAGAGGGACCCCCAAACCCCCAGAGGGAACCCCAAACCCCAGAGGGACCCCCCCCAACCCCAGAGGGAACCCCAAACCCAGAGGGACCCCCCCAAACCCCAGAGGGAACCCCAAACCCCATGGGGACTCCCAAACCCAGAGGGACCCCCCCAAACCCCAGAGGGAACCCCAAACCCCAGAGGGACCCCCAAACCCAGAGGGACCCCCCAAACCCCAGAGGGAACCCCAAACCCCAGAGGGACCCCCCCAACCCCAGAGGGAACCCCAAACCCAGAGGGACCCCCCCAAACCCCAGAGGGAACCCCAAACCCCATGGGGACTCCCAAACCCAGAGGGACCCCCCCAAACCCCAGAGGGAACCCCAAAACCCATAGGGGACCCCCCCCAACCCCATAGGGACCCCCCAACTCCATAGGGACCCCCAACCCCCAGAGGGAACCCCAAACCCCAGAGGGACCCCCCCAACCCCAGAGGGACCCCCCCAACTCCATAGGGACCCCCAACCCCCAGAGGGACCCCCAAAACCCATAGGGACCCCCCCAACCCCATAGGGACCCCCCCACCCCCATAGGGATCCCCAACCCCCAGAGGGAACCCCAAACCCCAGAGGGACCCCCCCCAACCCCAGAGGGACCCCCCCAACTCCATAGGGACCCCCAACCCCCAGAGGGACCCCCAAAACCCATAGGGACCCCCCAACCCCATAGGGACCCCCCCACCCCCATAGGGACCCCCAACCCCCATAGGGACCCCCCAAACCCCATAGGGAACCCCAAACCCCATAGGGACCCCCCCAACCCCAGAGGGACCCCCAGACCCCACAGGGACCCCCAAAACCCCATAGGGACCCCCCAACTCCATAGGGACCCCCAACCCCCAGAGGGACCCCCAAAACCCATAGGGACCCCCCCAACCCCATAGGGACCCCCCAGACCCCACAGGGACCCCCAAAACCCCATAGGGACCCCCCAACTCCATAGGGACCCCCAACCCCCAGAGGGACCCCCCAAAACCCATAGGGACCCCCCAACCCCATAGGGACCCCCCAAACCCCATAGGGAACCCCAAAACCCATAGGGACCCCCCCCAAACCCCCATAGGGACCCCCCCAACTCCATAGGGACCCCCAACCCCCAGAGGGACTCCCAAAACCCATAGGGACCCCCAAAACCCATAGGGATCCCCCAACCCCATAGGGAACCCCAAAACCCATAGGGACCCCCCAACTCCATAGGGACCCCCAACCCCCAGAGGGACCCCCAAAACCCATAGGGACCCCCAGACCCCACAGGGACCCCCCAAAACCCCATAGGGACCCCACAAACCCCATAGGGACCCCATGGGGACCTCGAGACCCCATAGAGGTCATAGAGACCCCATAGATCCCCTATCAATATCCAATGGATGCCCTATTGATCTCCTATCGGTCCACTATCAATCTCCTATTGATTCCCTATCAGTCCCCCATGGATCCTCTATTGATTCCTTATCAATCTCCTATCGATTCCCTATGGATGCCCTATTGATCTCCTATCGGTCCACTATCAATCCCCTATTGATTCCCTATCAGTCCCCCATGGATCCTCTATTGATTCCTTATCAATCCCCTATCGATTCCCTATGGATGCCCTATTGATCTCCTATCGGTCCACTATCAATCTCCTATTGATTCCCTATCAGTCCCCCATGGATCCTCTATTGATTCCTTATCAATCCCCTATCGATTCCCTATGGATGCCCTATTGATCTCCTATCGGTCCACTATCAATCTCCTATTGATTCCCTATCAGTCCCCCATGGATCCTCCATCGATTCCTTATCAATCCCCTATCGATTCCCTATGGATGCCCTATTGATCTCCTATCGTTCCACTATCAATCTCCTATCAATTCCCTATCAATCCCCCATGGATCCTCTATTGATTCCTTATCAATCTCCTATCGATTCCCTATGGATACCCTATTGATCTCCTATCGGTCCACTATCAATCCCCTATTGATCCCCTATCATTCCCCCATGGATCCTCCATCGATTCCTTATCAATCCCCTATCGATCCCTATGGATCCCCACCCCGGATCCTCTATCGATCCCCTATCGATCCCCTATCGATCCATACGGAGATCTTGGTGCTGATGTAGAGGACGAGCGAGAGTCCCGCCAGGCAGAGCCGGATCCGCGTCCGCCCGAACCGCAGCGACAGGTACTGGGGCATCGTGGAGACCTGCGGGACTGGGATGGACTGGGAGCCACTGGGAGCCACTGGGAGGGGGGCTGGGGGGACTGGGATGGCAGCTGGGGGGGTACTGGGAGGGGGGTTGGGGGACTAGGATGGACTGGGAGGGACTGGGAGGGACTGGGAGGGACTGGGAGTGGGGTTGGGGGAACTGGGATAGGATCTGGGGGGGACTGGGATGGACTGGGAGGGACTGGGAGGGACTGGGAGGGGGGTTGGGGGAACTGGGATAGGATCTGGGGGGGACTGGGAGGGACTGGGAGGGACTGGGAGGGACTGGGAGGGGGGTTGGGGGAACTGGGATAGGATCTGGGGGGGACTGGGAGGGACTGGGAGGGACTGGGAGGGACTGGGAGGGGGGTTGGGGGAACTGGGATGGGATCTGGGGGGGACTGGGAGGGACTGGGAGGGACTGGGAGGGACTGGGAGGGGGGTTGGGGGAACTGGGATAGGATCTGGGGGGGACTGGGAGGGACTGGGAGGGACTGGGAGGGACTGGGAGGGGGGTTGGGGGAACTGGGATGGGATCTGGGGGGACTGGGATGGACTGGGAGGGACTGGGAGGGACTGGGAGTGGGGTTGGGGGAACTGGGATATGATCTGGGGGGGACTGGGAGGGACTGGGAGGGACTGGGAGGGACTGGGAGGGGGGTTGAGGGAACTGGGATAGGATCTGGGGGGGACTGGGAGGGACTGGGAGGGACTGGGAGGGACTGGGAGGGGGGTTGGGGGAACTGGGATGGGATCTGGGGGGACTGGGATGGACTGGGAGGGACTGGGAGGGACTGGGAGTGGGGTTGGGGGAACTGGGATATGATCTGGGGGGGACTGGGAGGGGGGTTGGGGGACTAGGATGGACTGGGAGGGACTGGGAGGGACTGGAAGGGACTGGGAGGGGGGTTGGGGGAACTGGGATGGGATCTGGGGGGGACTGGGATGGACTGGGAGGGACTGGGATGGACTGGGATGGACTGGGAGGGGGGTTGGGGGAACTGGGATGGGATTTGGGGGGGACTGGGATGGACTGGGAGGGACTGGGAGGGACTGGGAGGGACTGGGAGGGACTGGGAAGGGGGTTGGGGGAACTGGGATGGGGGTTGAGGGGGACTGGGAGGGACTGGGATGGGGGTTGGGAACACGGAGAGGGACTGGGAGGGGGTTTGAGGGCACTGGGAGGTACTGGGAGGGGACTGGGGGGACTGGGAGGGGACTGGGGGGCACAGGGATGGGGGTTGAGGGGGACTGGGAGGGACTGGGAAGGGGTTTGGGGAAACTGGGGGGACTGGGAGGGAACTGGGGGGACTGGGATGGGGGTTGAGGGGGACTGGGAGGGACTGGGAAGGGGTTTGGGGAAACTGGGGGGACTGGGAGGGAACTGGGGGGACTGGGATGGGGGTTGAGGGGGACTGGGAGGGACTGGGAGGGACTGGGATGGGAGTTGGGGGCACTGGGAGGGAACTGGGGGGGACTGGGAGGGGCACTGGGAGCACTGGGGGGGTCCCCGTTTTGGGGTGAAGGGGGGGGGTTGGTTCCCACTCACCCCCGCGAGACGATAAATGGGGACAAAAACCCAACCGAGGAGCAGAACGATGAACATGGCCTGGGGGAAGGGGCAGGATCTGTGGGGCAGGATCTGTGGGGCAGGATCTGTGGGGCAGGATCTGTGGGGCAGGATCTATGGGGCAGGGTCTGTGGGGCAGGATCTGGGGGGCTGGATCTGTGGGGCAGGATCTATGGGGCAGGGTCTGGGGGGCAGGATCTGTGGGGCAGGATCTATGGGGCAGGGTCTGTGGGGCAGGATCTATGGGGCAGGATCTGTGGGGCAGGATCTGTGGGGCAGGATCTATGGGGCAGGGTCTGTGGGGCAGGATCTATGGGGCAGGATCTGTGGGGCAGGATCTGTGGGGCAGGATCTATGGGGCAGGATCTGTGGGGCAGGATCTATGGGGCAGGATCTATGGGGCAGGATCTGTGGGGCAGGATCTATGGGGCAGGATCTGGGGGGCAGGATCTATGGGGCAGGATCTGTGGGGCAGGATCTATGGGGCAGGATCTATGGGGCAGGATCTGGGGGGCAGGATCTAGGAGGCAGGATCTGGGGGGCTGGATCTGTGGGGCAGGATCTGTGGGGCAGGATCTATGGGGCAGGATCTATGGGGCAGGATCTATGGGGCAGGATCTGTGGGGCAGGATCTATGGGGCAGGATCTGGGGGGCAGGATCTGTGGGGCCGGATCTGTGGGGCAGGATCTGGGGGGCAGGATCTATGGGGCAGGATCTGTGGGGCAGGATCTATGGGGCAGGGTCTGGGGGGCAGGATCTGGGGGGCTGGATCTATGGGGCAGGGTCTGTGGGGCAGGATCTGTGGGGCAGGATCTATGGGGCAGGATCTGTGGGGCAGGATCTGTGGGGCAGGATCTATGGGGCTGGATCTATGGGGCTGGATCTAGGGGGCAGGATCTGTGGGGCAGGATCTGTGGGGCAGGATCTGGGGGGCAGGATCTGGGGGGCTGGATCTGGGGGGCAGGATCTGGGGGGCAGGATCTGGGGGGCTGGATCTGGGGGGCAGGATCTGGGGGGCTGGATCTATGGGGCTGGATCTAGGGGGCAGGATCTGGGGGGCAGGATCTGGGGGGCTGGATCTATGGGGCTGGATCTAGGGGGCAGGATCTATGGGGCAGGATCTGTGGGGCAGGATCTGGGGGGCAGGGGAGCTGGACCCATGGGGCAGAGGGAGCAGGATCTGTGGGGCAGGGTGGCTGGATCTATGGGTCAGGCCATGGGTCAGATCTGTGGGTCAGATCTATGGGTCAGACCATGGGTAGCATCTATGGGTCGGATCTGTGGGTCGGATCTATAGCTCAGGATCTATGGGTCAGATCTGTGGGTCAGATCTATGGGTCGGATCTATGGGTCGGATCTATGGGTCAGATCTATGGGTCGGATCAGTGGGTCGGATCTATGGGTCAGATCTATGGGTCGGATCAGTGGGTCGGATCTATGGGTCAGATCAGTGGGTCGGATCAGTGGGTCGGATCTATGGGTCGGATCTATGGGTCAGATCTATGGGTCGGATCTATGGGTCAGATCTATGGGTCAGATCCGTGGATCGGATCTCTGGGTCAGATCTATGGGTCGGATCAGTGGGTTGGATCTATGGGTCAGATCCGTGGGTCGGATCTATGGGTCAGATCTATGGGTCGGATCTATGGGTCGGATCAGTGGGTCAGATCTATGGGTCGGATCTATGGGTCGGATCTCTGGGTCAGATCTATGGGTCAGATCCGTGGGTCGGATCTCTGGGTCAGATCTATGGGTCGGATCTGTGGGTCGGATCTATGGGTCAGATCTATGGGTCAGATCCGTGGGTCGGATCTCTGGGTCAGATCTATGGGTCGGATCTGTGGGTCAGATCTATGGGTCAGATCCGTGGGTCGGATCCGTGGGTCGGATCTATGGGTCAGGCGGCGGGTGGGATGTGTGGGTCGGGCTGTGGGTCACTCACGCTCCACTCGAAGCCCCCCACGGCGAGGCCTCCGGCCGCCCCCGTCCCCGCCCCCCCACAAAGTGCCCCGAACCGATGTTGCTGGCGAAGAGCGACGCCCCCACCTGCCCCACGGCGACCCACGGCGTCAGCCCCATGGGACCCCCAGGGACCCCCGGGGACCCCCAGGGACCCCCAGGGACCCCCAGGGACCCACAGAGACACCCTAGAGACCCCATAGAGACCCCATAGAGACCCATAGAGACCCCATAGAGACCCATAGAGACCCCATAGAGACCCCATAGAGACCATAGAGCCCATAGAGACCCCATAGAGACCCATAGAGACCCCATAGAGACCCATAGAGCCCATAGAGACCCCATAGAGACCCATAGAGACCCCATAGAGACCCCATAGAGACCCATAGAGCCCATAGAGACCCATAGAGACCCATAGAGACCCCATAGAGACCCCATAGAGACCCATAGAGACCCCATAGAGACCCATAGAGACCCCATAGAGACCCCATAGAGACCCATAGAGACCCCATAGAGACCCCATAGAGACCCCATAGAGACCATAGAGACCATAGAGACCCCATAGAGACCCCATAGAGACCATAGAGACCCCATAGAGACCCCATAGAGACCATAGAGACCCCATAGAGACCATAGAGACCCCATAGAGACCCCATAGAGACCATAGAGACCCCATAGAGACCCCATAGAGACCCATAGAGACCCATAGAGACCCCATAGAGCCCCATAGAGCCCCATAGAGCCCCATAGAGACCATAGAGACCCATAGAGACCCATAGAGCCCCATAGAGACCCATAGAGACCCCATAGAGACCCCATAGAGACCATAGAGACCCCATAGAGACCCCATAGAGACCCATAGAGACCCCATAGAGCCCCATAGAGCCCCATAGAGACCCATAGAGACCATAGAGACCCATAGAGACCCATAGAGCCCCATAGAGCCCCATAGAGACCCCATAGAGACCCCATAGAGACCCCATAGAGACCATAGAGACCCCATAGAGACCCATAGAGACCCATAGAGCCCCATAGAGACCATAGAGACCCCATAGAGACCCATAGAGACCATAGAGACCCCATAGAGACCCCATAGAGACCCATAGAGACCCCATAGAGACCCCATAGAGCCACATAGAGCCCCATAGAGCCCCATAGCGCCCCATAGAGACCATAGAGCCCCATACAGACCCCATAGAGACCCCATAGAGACCATAGAGCCCCATAGAGCCCCATAGAGACCCCATAGAGACCCCATAGAGACCCCATAGAGCCACATAGAGCCCCATAGAGACCATAGAGCCCCATACAGACCCCATAGAGACCCCATAGAGACCATAGAGCCCCATAGAGCCCCATAGAGACCCATAGAGACCCCATAGAGACCCCATAGAGACCCATAGAGACCCATAGAGACCCCATAGAGACCCCATAGAGCCACATAGAGCCCCATAGAGCCCCATAGCGCCCCATAGAGACCATAGAGCCCCATACAGACCCCATAGAGACCCCATAGAGACCATAGAGCCCCATAGAGCCCCATAGAGACCCCATAGAGACCCCATAGAGCCACATAGAGCCCCATAGAGCCCCATAGCGCCCCATAGAGACCATAGAGCCCCATACAGACCCCATAGAGACCCCATTAGAGACCATAGAGCCCCATAGAGCCCCATAGAGACCCATAGAGACCCCATAGAGCCCCATAGAGCCCCATAGAGCCCATAGAGACCCATAGAGACCCATAGAGACCCATAGAGACCCCATAGAGCCCATAGAGACCCCATAGAGACCCCATAGAGACCCATAGACACCCCATAGAGACCCATAGAGACCCCATAGAGACCCATAGAGACCCATAGAGACCCATAGAGACCCCATAGAGCCCCATAGAGCCCCATAGAGACCCATAGAGACCCCATAGAGCCCCATAGAGCCCCATAGAGCCCATAGAGACCCATAGAGACCCATAGAGACCATAGAGACCCATAGAGACCCATAGAGACCCATAGAGACCCATAGAGACCCCATAGAGCCCATAGAGACCCCATAGAGACCCCATAGAGACCCATAGACACCCCATAGAGACCCATAGAGACCCCATAGAGACCCATAGAGACCCATAGAGACCCCATAGAGCCCCATAGAGCCCCATAGAGCCCCATAGAGCCCCATAGAGACCCCATAGAGACCCATAGAGCCCCATAGAGACCCCATAGAGACCCCATAGAGACCATAGAGACCCATAGAGACCATAGAGACCCCATAGAGACCCATAGAGACCCATAGAGACCCATAGAGCCCCATAAAGACCCCATAGAGACCCCATAGAGACCCCATAGAGACCCATAGAGACCCATAGAGACCCCATAGAGCCCCATAGAGACCCCATAGAGACCCCATAGAGACCCCATAGAGCCCCATAGAGCCCCCATAGAGACCCATAGAGACCATAGAGACCCCATAGAGCCACATAGAGCCCCATAGAGCCCCATAGAGACCCCATAGAGACCCATAGAGACCCATAGAGACCCCATAGAGACCCCATAGGGACCCATAGAGCCCCATAGAGACCCCATAGAGACCCATAGAGACCCCATAGAGCCCCATAGAGACCATAGAGACCCATAGACCCCATAGAGACCCCATAGAGACCCATAGAGCCCCATAGAGACCCATAGAGACCCCATAGAGACCCATAGAGACCCATAGAGACCCCATAGAGACCATAGAGACCCCATAGAGACCCCATAGAGACCATAGAGACCCCATAGAGACCCCATAGAGCCCCATAGAGACCCATAGAGACCCATAGAGACCCCATAGAGCCCCATAGAGCCCCATGGAGACCCATAGAGACCCCATAGAGACCCATAGAGACCCATAGAGACCCCATAGAGACCCCATAGAGACCCCATAGAGCCCCATAGAGCCCCATAGAGACCCATAGAGACCATAGAGACCCATAGAGACCCATAGAGCCCCATAGAGACCCATAGAGACCCCATAGAGACCCATAGAGACCCATAGAGACCCCATAGAGACCATAGAGACCCCATAGAGACCCCATAGAGACCATAGAGACCCCATAGAGACCCCATAGAGCCCCATAGAGACCCATAGAGACCCATAGAGACCCCATAGAGCCCCATAGAGCCCCATGGAGACCCATAGAGACCCCATAGAGACCATAGAGACCCCATAGAGACCCCATAGAGACCCATAGAGACCCCATAGAGCCCCATAGAGACCCATAGAGACCATAGAGACCCATAGAGACCCCATAGAGACCCATAGAGCCCCATAGAGCCCCATAGAGACCCCATAGAGACCCATAGAGCCCCATAGAGACCCATAGAGACCCCATAGAGACCCATAGAGACCCATAGAGACCCCATAGAGACCCCATAGAGCCACATAGAGCCCCATAGAGCCCCATAGCGCCCCATAGAGACCATAGAGCCCCATACAGACCCCATAGAGACCCCATAGAGACCATAGAGCCCCATAGAGACCCATAGAGACCCATAGAGACACCATAGAGCCCCATAGAGCCCCATAGAGCCCATAGAGACCCATAGAGACCCATAGAGACCCATAGAGACCCATAGAGACCCCATAGAGCCCATAGAGACCCCATAGAGACCCCATAGAGACCCATAGACACCCCATAGAGACCCATAGAGACCCCATAGAGACCCATAGAGACCCATAGAGACCCATAGAGACCCCATAGAGCCCCATAGAGCCCCATAGAGACCCATAGAGACCCCATAGAGCCCCATAGAGCCCCATAGAGCCCATAGAGACCCATAGAGACCATAGAGACCCATAGAGACCCATAGAGACCCATAGAGACCCATAGAGACCCCATAGAGCCCATAGAGACCCCATAGAGACCCCATAGAGACCCATAGACACCCCATAGAGACCCATAGAGACCCCATAGAGACCCATAGAGACCCATAGAGACCCCATAGAGCCCCATAGAGCCCCATAGAGCCCCATAGAGCCCCATAGAGACCCATAGAGCCCCATAGAGACCCCATAGAGACCCCATAGAGACCATAGAGACCCATAGAGACCATAGAGACCCCATAGAGACCATAGAGACCCCATAGAGACCCATAGAGACCCATAGAGACCCATAGAGCCCATAGAGACCCATAGAGACCATAGAGACCCATAGAGACCCATAGAGACCCATAGAGACCCATAGAGACCCCATAGAGCCCATAGAGACCCCATAGAGACCCCATAGAGACCCATAGACACCCCATAGAGACCCATAGAGACCCCATAGAGACCCATAGAGACCCATAGAGACCCCATAGAGCCCCATAGAGCCCCATAGAGCCCCATAGAGCCCCATAGAGACCCATAGAGCCCCATAGAGACCCCATAGAGACCCCATAGAGACCATAGAGACCCATAGAGACCATAGAGACCCCATAGAGACCATAGAGACCCCATAGAGACCCATAGAGACCCATAGAGACCCATAGAGCCCCATAGAGACCCCATAGAGCCCCATAGAGACCCATAGAGACCCCATAGAGACCCCATAGAGCCCCATAGAGCCCCATAGAGCCCCATAGCGCCCCATAGCGCCCCATAGAGCCCCATAGAGACCCATAGAGACCCCATAGAGACCCATAGAGACCCATAGAGACCCCATAGAGCCCCATAGAGACCCCATAGAGACCCCATAGAGACCCCATAGAGCCCCATAGAGCCCCCATAGAGACCCATAGAGACCATAGAGACCCCATAGAGCCCCATAGAGCCCCATAGAGCCCCATAGAGACCCCATAGAGACCCATAGAGACCCCATAGAGACCCCATAGGGACCCATAGAGCCCATAGAGACCCCATAGAGACCCATAGAGACCCCATAGAGCCCCATAGAGACCATAGAGCCCCATAGACCCCATAGAGACCCCATAGAGACCCATAGAGCCCCATAGAGACCCATAGAGACCCCATAGAGACCCATAGAGACCATAGAGACCCCATAGAGCCCCATAGAGACCCATAGAGACCCATAGAGACCATAGAGACCCCATAGAGACCCATAGAGCCCCATAGAGACCCATAGATACCCCATAGAGACCCCATAGAGACCATAGAGACCCATAGAGACCCCATAGAGACCCATAGAGACCCCATAGAGACCCATAGAGCCCCATAGAGCCCCATAGAGCCCATAGAGACCCATAGAGCCCCATAGAGACCCCATAGAGACCCCATAGAGACCATAGAGACCCATAGAGACCATAGAGACCCCATAGAGACCATAGAGACCCCATAGAGACCCATAGAGACCCATAGAGACCCATAGAGACCCATAGAGACCCCATAGAGACCCCATAGAGACCCCATAGAGACCCCATAGCGCCCCATAGCGCCCCATAGCCCCCCACTCACCGGGCCCCACCCCATGCTCTGCCCGGCCAAGAAGTACCCGCTGATCGTACGGCGAGTGCCGCGGCGCAGGGACTGCGGGGAGACCAGTACGGACCAGTATGGACCAGTACAGACCAGTACAGACCAGTACGGACCAGTACAGACCAGTACGGACCAGTATGGACCAGTACAGACCAGTACGGACCAGTATGGACCAGTACAGACCAGTACAGACCAGTACGGACCAGTACAGACCAGTACGGACCAGTATGGAACAGAACAGGCCGTTAGAGACCAGTAGAGACCAGCATGAATGAGGTATAAACCAGAGCACTATAAACCAGTATGGACCAGTACAAACCAGAGCATACCAGTATGAGACCAGTGCAGGCCAGTATGGGACCTGTAAGGACCAGTTTGAACCAGTTCGGTACTAGTGTGGGGACCAGGGCTAGAGGCGTGGACTCCAGTGCTCCCAGTATGGCCCCCAGTGCTCCCAGTATGGGTCCCAGAGCTCCCAGTATGGCCCCCAGAGCTCCCAGTCTGGCCCCAGTGCTCCCAGTATGGCCCCCAGAGCTCCCAGTCTGGCCCCAGTGCTCCCAGTCTGGCCCCCAGAGCTCCCAGTCTGGCCCCCAGTGCTCCCAGTCTGGCCCCCAGAGCTCCCAGTCTGGCCCCCAGTGCTCCCAGTGCTCCCAGTCTGGCCCCAGTGCTCCCAGTATGGCCCCCAGAGCTCCCAGTCTGGCCCCAGTGCTCCCAGTATGGCCCCCAGAGCTCCCAGTCTGGCCCCCAGTGCTCCCAGTGCTCCCAGTCTGGCCCCAGTGCTCCCAGTATGGCCCCCAGAGCTCCCAGTCTGGCCCCAGTGCTCCCAGTATGGCCCCCAGAGCTCCCAGTCTGGGCCCCAGTGCTCCCAGTGCTCCCAGTCTGGGCCCCAGTGCTCCCAGTCTGGGCCCCAGTGCTCCCAGTGCTCCCAGTCTGGGCCCCAGTGCTCCCAGTCTGGCCCCCAGTGCCCCCAGCCGGAGTCCCCCAGTGCTCCCAGTGCTCCCAGTCTGGGCCCCAGTATTCCCAGTCTGGGCCCCAGTGCTCCCAGTATGGCCCCAGTGCCCCCCAGCCGGGGTCCCCCAGTGCTCCCAGTGCTCCCAGTCACTCATTAACCCTGTGGGCACCAGCCATGACGACCCCGACCCCATTGGGCCCCATTGACAACCCCCCCCTCGCAGTGCATTGTGGGTAAAATGGGGGTCGGGGGGTCAGGAAAACAAGGGGGGGGGGACTTATGGGGCAGGAGGAGTCACTTATGGGGCAGGAGGCGTTACTTATGGGGCAGAGAAGGTCACTTATGGGGTAGAAGAGTTACTTATGGGGCAGAGAAGGTCACTTATGGGGTAGAAGAGTTACTTATGGGGCAGGAGGAGTTAGTTATGGGGCAGGGGAGTCACTTAGGGGGCCGGGGAGTCACTTATAGGGCACGAGGAGTCACTTATGGGGCAGAAGGAGTTACTTATGGGGCAAGAGGAGTAACTTATGGGGCAGAGAAGGTCACTTAGGGGGCAGGAGAGTTACTTATGGGGCAGAAGGAGTCACTTATGGGTTAGGGGAGTCACTTATGGGGCAGGAGGTGTTACTTATGGGGCAGAGAAAGTCACTTATGGGGCAGGAGAGTTACTTATGGGGCAGAGAAGGTCACTTATGGGGCAGGAGGAGTCACTTAGGGGGCTGGGGAGTCACTTATGGGGCAGGAGGAGTCACTTAGGGGGCTGGGGAGTCACTTATGGGGCAGGAGGAGTCACTTATGGGGCAGGGGAGTCACTTACGGGGCAGGAGGTGTTACTTATGGGGCAGAGAAGGTCACTTAGGGGGCAGGAGAGTTACTTATGGCGCAGAAGGAGTTAGTTATGGGGCAGGAGGTGTTACTTATGGGGCAGGGGAGTCACTTATGGGGCAGAGGAGTCACTTATGGGGCAGGGAGGAGTTACTTATGGGACAGAAGGAGTCACTTATGGGGTAGGAGGAGTAACTTATGGGGCAGGGGAGTCACTTATTGGGGCAGGGGAGTCACTTATGGGGTAGGAGGAGTAACTTATGGGGCAGGGGAGTCACTTATGGGGCAGGAGGAGTTACTTATGGGGCAGGAGGAGTCACTTATGGGGCAGGAGGAGTAACTTATGGGGCAGGGGCGTCACTTATGGGGCAGGGAAGGTCACTTATGGGGCAGAAGGAGTTACTTATGGGTCAGGGGAGTCACTTATGGGGCTGGGGAGTCACTTATGGGACAGGAGATGTTACTTATGGGGCAGGAGCAGTAACTTATGGGGCAGGAGGTGTTACTTATGGGGCAGAGAAGGTCACTTATGGGGCAGAAGGAGTCACTTATGGGGCAGAAGGAGTCACTTAGGGGGCTGGGGCGTCACTTATGGGACAGGAGACGTTACTTATGGGGCAGGGGAGTTAATTATGGGGCAGGAGGAGTCATTTATGGGGCAGAAGGAGTCACTTATGGGGCAGGGGAGTTATTTATGGAACAAGGGAGTTACTTATGGGGCAGGGGAGTTACTTATGGGGCAGGGGCGTCACTTATGGGGCAGGACGGGGGTCACTTATGGGGCAGGGGTGTCACTTATGGGGCAGGAGGAGTCACTTATGGGGCAGGAGGAGTAACTTATGGGGCAGGAGGTGTTACTTATGGGGCAGAGAAGGTCACTTATGGGGCAGGGGAGTTACTTATGGGGCAGAGAAGGTCACTTATGGAGCAGAAGGAGTCACTTATGGGGCAGGGGAGTCACTTATGGGGCAGAGGAGTTACTTATGGGTCAGGGGAGTCACTTATGGGGCAGGAGGGGGGTCACTTATGGGTCTTACCCAGAGCCCCACGGCCATGACGAGCCCGAAGTAGGTGGCCGTGACCCCCAAGTCCCAGGCGGAGGCTCCCGGCGCCGGCTCCATCGCTGCCCCACGGCCGCCCCACAAGTGCCCCCCCCCCCCCAACCCCCAGGGAGCCAGGGGAGGCCCCGCCCCCACCACGCTCGGCTGCCCCCCAAGTCAGCCCGGCCCCCCCAATGGGGCCGTACTGGGTTAGACTGGGCCATACTGGGGTCATACTGGGTTATACTGGGGCCATACTGGGCTAGACTGGGCCATACTGGGTTATACTGGGGCCATACTGGGCCATACTGGGTTAGACTGGGTCATACTGGGTTATACTGGGTTATACTGGGGCCATACTGGGTTAGACTGGGCCATACTGGGTTATACTGGGCCCATACTGGGTTAGACTGGGCCATACTGGGTTATACTGGGCCATACTGGGTTAGACTGGGCCATACTGGGTTATACTGGGGCCATACTGGGTTAGACTGGGCCATACTGGGTTAGACTGGGCCATACTGGGCCCATACTGGGTTAGACAGGGGCCATACTGGGTTACACTGGGTTCGACTGGGCCCATACTGGGTTATACTGGGGCCATACTGGGTTAGACTGGGCCATACTGGGTTATACTGGGGCCATACCGGGGCCATACTGGGTTAGACTGGGCCATACTGGGTTATACTGGGGCGATACCGGGGCCATACTGGGGTCATACTGGGCCATACTGGGTTAGACTGGGGCCATAC
Organism: Clamator glandarius; assembly: GCA_033459285.1. NCBI lineage: Eukaryota > Metazoa > Chordata > Aves > Cuculiformes > Cuculidae > Clamator > Clamator glandarius. Next base: position 61,209 of record JAUNZM010000661.1, on the reverse strand, counting down.
CGGAGCCATACTGGGGTCATACTGGGCCATACTGGGTTAGACTGGGGCCATACTGGGGCCATACTGGGGTCATACTGGGCCATACTGGGGTCATACTGGGCCATACTGGGTTAGACTGGGGCCATACTGGGGCCATACTGGGGTCATACTGGGCCATACTGGGTTAGACTGGGGTCATAGTGGGGCCATACTGGTTTATACTGGGCCCATACTGGGTTAGACTGGGCCATACTGGGTTTGATTGGGCCCATACTGGGTTAGACTGGGCCATACTGGGCCCATACTGGGTTCACACTGGGTTACACTGGTCCATACTGGTCCATACTGGAGCATACTGGCTCGTACTGGGTTATACTGGGCCCATACTGGGCCCATACTGGGTTCACACTGGGTTATACTGGTCCATACTGGTCCATACTGGAGCATACTGGCTCGTACTGGGTTATACTGGGCCCATACTGGGTTATACTGGTCCATACTGGTCCATACTGGCTCGTACTGGTCCATACTGGGCCCCCAGCCGGGGGCGTCGCTTGGCAACCGGGGGGCGTGGCCTGAGGCCCGGGTGGGCGTGGCCTACGCGGGGCGCGCGTCCCCTCGCTCCGCTCTTCCCGCGCATTTCCTCTCTCCCGCCCCTTCCCGCCTTTTATTTTTTACGTCACTTCCGGCGCGCCCGCCCTCCTCCCTCGGCGCCACTTCCGGCGCGGCCATGGCGGTGTCGGTGTTCCCGTCGCCGGCGGAGCTGGGGGCGGCGCTGGCGGCGCTGGTGGCGGCCCGCGGGGCGGCGAGGGCCGGCGAGGGCCGCTTCTCGCTGGCGCTGTCCGGCGGGAGCCTCGTGGAGCTGCTGGCGCGGCACCTGCCGCCCGCGCTGCCCCGCCCCGGGGGCCCCGCCGAGCCCTGGCTGCTGGCGCTCTGCGACGAGAGGGTGGCGCCCGGGGACAACCCCCACTGCACCGCCAGGGCCTACCAGGTGCCGGACTGGGTTATACTGGGCCATACTGGGTTATACTGGGCCCATACTGGCCACAACCGCATTATACTGGGCCCATACTGCGTTATACTGGGCCATACTGGGTTATACTGGGCCCATACTGGCCACAACCGCGTTATACTGGGCCCATACTGCGTTATACTGGGCCATACTGGGTTATACTGGGGCCATACTGGCCACAACTGCGTTATACTGGGCCATACTGGGTTATACTGGGGCCATACTGGCCACAACCGCGTTATACTGGGCCCATACTGCGTTATACTGGGCCATACTGGGTTATACTGGGGCCATACTGGCCACAACCGCGTTATACTGGGCCCATACTGAGTTATACTGGGGCCATACTGGCCACAACTGCGTTATATTGGGGCCATACTGGGTTATACTGGGGCCATACTGGCCACAACCGCGTTATACTGGGCCCATACTGAGTTATACTGGGCCCATACTGGCCACAACCGCATTATACTGGGGCCATACTGGGTTATACTGGGCCCATACTGGCCACAACCGCGTTATACTGGGCCCATACTGAGTTATACTGGGGCCATACTGGCCACAACTGCGTTATACTGGGCCCATACTGGGTTATACTGGGGCCATACTGGCCACAACTGCGTTATACTGGGCCCATACTGGGTTATACTGGGGCCATACTGGCCACAACCGCATTATACTGGGGCCATACTGGGTTATACTGGGCCCATACTGGCCACAACCGCGTTATACTGGGCCCATACTGAGTTATACTGGGGCCATACTGGCCACAACTGCGTTATATTGGGGCCATACTGGGTTATACTGGGGCCATACTGGCCACAACTGCGTTATACTGGGCCCATACTGGGTTATACTGGGGCCATACTGGCCACAACTGCGTTATACTGGGCCCATACTGGGTTATACTGGGGCCATACTGGCCACAACTGCGTTATACTGGGGCCATACTGGGTTATACTGGGCCATACTAGGCCTATACTGGGTTATACTGGGCCCACACAGGGTTACACTGGGCCATACTGGGTCATAGTGCCTCATACTGGGGCCATGCTGGGTTATACTGGGCCATACTAGGCCTATACTGGGTTATACTGGGCCCACACAGGGTTACACTGGGCCATACTGGGTCATAGTGCCTCATACTGGGGCCATACTGGGTTATACTGGGCCATACTAGGCCTATACTGGGTTATACTGGGCCCTACTGGGCCCACACAGGGTTACACTGGGCCATACTGGGTTATACTGGGCCATACTAGGCCTATACTGGGTTATACTGGGCCCACACAGGGTTACACTGGGCCATACTGGGTCATAGTGCCTCATACTGGGGCCATACTGGGTTATACTGGGCCATACTAGGCCTATACTGGGTTACACTGGGCCATACTGGGTCATACTGCCTCATACTGGCGGCATACTGGGCCCATACTAGGTTATACTGGGTTATACTGGGCCCATACAGGGTTACACTGTGCCACACTGGGTCATAGTGCCTCATACTGGGGGCATACTGGGCCCATACTGGGTTATACTGGGCCATACTAGGTCTATCCTAGGTTATACTGGGCCCACACAGGGTTACACTGGGCCATACTCCTCATACTGGGCCCATACTGGGTTATACTGGGGCCGTGCTGGGTTATACTGGGCCATACTAGGCCTATATTAAGTTATACTGGGTCGAACTGGGAAATACTGGATTATACTGGGGCATACTGGGTTACACTGCGGCAATACTGGGCCCATACTGGGTTATACTGGGCCTATACTATGTTATACTGGGCCACACTGGGTCATAGTGCCTCATACTGGGAGCATACTGGGCCCATACTGAGTTATACTGGGGGCATACTGGATTATACTGGGGCATACTGGGTTACACTGAGGCAATACTGGGCCCATACTGGGTTATACTGGGCCTATACTATGTTATACTGGGCCACACTGGGTCATAGTGCCTCATACTGGGGGCATACTGGGCCCATACTGAGTTATACTGGGGGCATACTGGATTATACTGGGGCATACTGGGTTACACTGAGGCAATACCGGGGCCATACTGGGTTATACTGGGCCTATACTATGTTATACTGGGCCACACTGGGTCATAGTGCCTCATACTGGGGGGATACTGGGCCCATACTGAGTTATACTGGGGGCATACTGGATTATACTGGGGCATACTGGGTTACACTGAGGCAATACCGGGGCCATACTGGGTTATACTGGGCCTATACTATGTTATACTGGGCCACACTGGGTCATAGTGCCTCATACTGGGGGGATACTGGGCCCATACTGAGTTATACTGGGGGCATACTGGATTATACTGGGGCATACTGGGTTACACTGAGGCAATACCGGGGCCATACTGGGTTATACTGGGCCTATACTATGTTATACTGGGCCACACTGGGTCATAGTGCCTCATACTGGGGGGATACTGGGCCCATACTGAGTTATACTGGGGGCATACTGGATTATACTGGGGCATACTGGGTTACACTGAGGCAATACCGGGGCCATACTGGGTTATACTGGGCCTATACTATGTTATACTGGGCCACACTGGGTCATAGTGCCTCATACTGGGGGGATACTGGGCCCATACTGAGTTATACTGGGGGCATACTGGATTATACTGGGGCATACTGGGTTACACTGAGGCAATACCGGGGCCATACTGGGTTATACTGGGCCTATACTATGTTATACTGGGCCACACTGGGTCATAGTGCCTCATACTGGGGGCATACTGGGCCCATACTGAGTTATACTGGGGGCATACTGGATTATACTGGGGCATACTGGGTTACACTGAGGCAATACTGGGGCCATACTGGGTTATACTGGGCCTATACTATGTTATACTGGGCCACACTGGGTCATAGTGCCTCATACTGGGAGCATACTGGGCCCATACTGAGTTATACTGGGGCCATACTGGGTCAAACTGGGGCATACTGGATTATACTGGGGCATACTGGGTTACACTGGGGCAATACCGGGCCCATATTGTGTTATACTGGGGCATACTGGGCCCATACTGGGTTACACTGGGGCAATGCTGGGCCCATACTGCATTATACTGGGGCCGTACTGGGTCATACTGGCCCAAACTGGGGCATTGTGCGTTATGCTCAGGCATACTGGGCTATACTGGAGCATACTGGGTCATACTGGGGGCATCCTGGGTTATACTGGGGCCGTACTGGGTCATACTGGCCCAAACTGGGGCATAGTGCGTTATGCTCAGGCATACTGGGCTATACTGGAGCATACTGGGTCATACTGGGGGCATCCTGGGTTATACTGGGGCCGCACAGGGTCATACTGGTTTATACTGGGGCCCCCTCCACAGCACCACCTATACATAGCAGGTGCTGCGCTGGGCCGGACCAGGCCGGACTGGGGCTATACTGGGTTATATTGGGTCCTACTGGTATATACTGGGGCAATACTGGTTCCTACTGGTTCTTACTGGTTGGCACTGGTGCAGGAGCGGCTGCTGCCGCGGCTGCCGGAGCCGGTGCCGACGCTGCTGGTGCCGAACGCCGAGCTGGGCCCCGAGGGAGCCGCGCGGGACTATGGGCAGCGGCTGCGGCAGGTACCAGTGCCCCCCCCAAACTGGGACCAGTTCCCGTTACTGGGCCCATTCCCATCTCCATTACTGGTCCCAGTCCCACTGCCGTTCCGAGTGCCGTTACTGGTCCCCAGTGCCCTTTACTGGTCCCGTCCCCGTTACTGGTCCCCAGTGCCCTTTACTGGTCCCGTCCCCGTTACTGGTCCCAGTCCCCGTTACTGGTCCCAGTCCCCGTTACTGGTCCCCAGTGCCCTTTACTGGTCCCGTCCTCGTTACTGGTCCCCAGTGCCCGTTACTGGTCCCCAGTGCCCTTTACTGGTCCCGTCCCCGTTACTGGTCCCAGTCCCCGTTACTGGTCCCAGTCCCCGTTACTGGTCCCATTCCCATCCCCTTTACTGATCCCAAATCCCATTACTGATCCCCAGTTCCCGTTACTGGTCCCAGTCCCATCCCTGTTACTGGTCCCAGTCCCCGTTACTGGTCCCAGTCCCATCCATGTTACTGGTCCCATTCCCAGTCCCCTTTACTGATCCCCAGTTCCCGTTACTGGTCTCAGTCCCATCCTCGTTACTGGTCCCAGTCCCATCCCTGTTACTGGTCCCAGTCCCTGGTCCCAGTCCCGGTCCCTGTTACTGGTCCCAGTCCCATTCCTGTTACTGGTCCCAGTCCCTGGTCCCAGTCCCAGTCCCTGTTACTGGTCCCAGTCCCATCCCCGTTACTGGTCCCATTCCCAGTCCCCTTTACTGATCCCCAGTCCAGTTACTGGTCCCAGTCCCATCCCTTTTACTGGTTCCAGTCCCTATTACTGGTCCCATTCCCAGTCCCCTTTACTGATCCCCAGTTCCCGCTACTGGTCCCAGTCCCATCCCCGTTACTGGTCCCAGTCCCTGTTACTGGTCCCAGTCCCATCCCCGTTACTGGTCCCAGTCCCCGTTACTGGTCCCATTCCCATCCCCTTTACTGATCCCAAATCCCGTTACTGATCCCCAGTTCCCGTTACTGGTCCCAGTCCCATCCCTGTTACTGGTCCCCGTGACTGGTCCCAGTCCCGTCCCTGTTACTGGTCCCAGTCCCTGTTACTGGTCCCATTCCCAGTCCCCTTTACTGATCCCCAGTTCCCATTACTGGTCCCAGTCCCATCCCTGTTACTGGTCCCAGTCCCGGTCCCTGTTACTGGTCCCAGTCCCATTCCTGTTACTGGTCCCAGTCCCTGGTCCCAGTCCCAGTCCCTGTTACTGGTCCCAGTCCCATCCCCGTTACTGGTCCCATTCCCAGTCCCCTTTACTGATCCCCAGTTCCCGCTACTGGTCCCAGTCCCATCCTCGTTACTGGTCCCAGTCCTTGTTACTGGTCCCATTCCCATCCCCTTTACTGATCCCCAATCACGTTACTGGTCCCAGTACCCGTTACTGGTCCCAGTCCCTGTTACTGGACCCAGTCCCATCCCCGTTACTGGTCCCAGTCCCAGTCCTGCTGCTGTTCCCAGTGCCGTTACTGGTCCCAGTGCCCCCCCACTGCTGTTCCCAGTGCCGTTACTGGTCCCAGTGCCCCCTCACTGCCGTTCCCAGTGCCGTTACTGGTCCCAGTGCCCCCCCACTGCCGTTCCCAGTGCCGTTACTGGTCCCAGTGCCCCCCCACTGCTGTTCCCAGTGCCGTTACTGGTCCCAGTCCTGCTGCCGTTCCCAGTGCCGTTACTGGTCCCAGTGCCCCCCCACTGCTGTTCCCAGTGCCGTTACTGGTCCCAGTGCCCCCCCACTGCCATTCCCAGTGCCGTTACTGGTCCCAGTGCCCCCCCACTGCCATTCCCAGTGTCGTTACTGGTCCCAGTGCCCCCCCACTGCCGTTCCCAGTGCCGTTACTGGTCCCAGTGCCCCCCCACTGACATTCCCAGTGCCGTTACTGGTCCCAGTGCCCCCCCACTGACATTCCCAGTGCCGTTACTGGTCCCAGTGCCCCCCCACTGCCGTTCCCAGTGCCGTTACTGGTCCCAGTGCCCCCTCACTGCCGTTCCCAGTGCCGTTACTGGTCCCAGTGCCCCCCCACTGCCGTTCCCAGTGCCGTTACTGGTCCCAGTGCCCCCCCACTGCCATTCCCAGTGCCGTTACTGGTCCCAGTGCCCCCTCACTGCCGTTCCCAGTGCCGTTACTGGTCCCAGTGCCCCCTCACTGCCGTTCCCAGTGCCGTTACTGGTCCCAGTGCCCCCTCACTGCCGTTCCCAGTGCCGTTACTGGTCCCAGTGCCCCCCCCCTGCCGTTCCCAGTGCCGTTACTGGTCCCAGTGCCCCCCCCCACTGCCATTCCCAGTGCCGTTACTGGTCCCAGTGCCCCCCCACTGCCGTTCCCAGTGTCGTTACTGGTCCCAGTGCCCCCCCCCACTGCCATTCCCAGTGCCGTTACTGGTCCCAGTGCCCCCCCACTGCCATTCCCAGTGCCGTTACTGGTCCCAGTGCCCCCCCACTGCCATTCCCAGTGCCGTTACTGGTCCCAGTGCCCCCTCACTGCCGTTCCCAGTGCCGTTACTGGTCCCAGTGCCCCCCCACTGCCATTCCCAGTGCCGTTACTGGTCCCAGTGCCCCCCCACTGCCATTCCCAGTGCCGTTACTGGTCCCAGTGCCCCCTCACTGCCATTCCCAGTGCCGTTACTGGTCCCAGTCCATCCCCCACCTGGTTCCCACAGGCCTTCCCGGGTGCGGCCGTTCCGGTCTTTGACCTCCTGGTTCTGGGACTCGGCCCAGATGGACACACGGCCTCGCTCTTCCCCGGACACCGGCTGCTGCAGGTGAGACACAGCACACCTGTCCCACCCCACCTGTCCCACCTGTCCCACCTGTCCCATCCCTCTCTAGACACTTCCTGCCCTCCATCCATGGATCCAACCTCTCCAATCCCTCTATAGACCCTCCATCCATGGATCCAACCTCTCCAATCCCTCTATAGACCCTCCATCCATGGATCCAGCCTCTCCAATCCCTCTGCAGACCCTCCATCCATGGATCCAACCTCTCCAATCCCTCTCTAGACCCTCCATCCATGGATCCAACCTCTCCAATCCCTCTCTAGACTCTCCATCCATGGATCCAACCTCTCCTATCCCTCTGTAGACCCTTCATCCATGGATCCAACCTCTCCAATCCCTCTCTAGACTCTCCATCCATGGATCCAACCTCTCCTATCCCTCTGTAGACCCTCCATCCATGGATCCAGCCTCTCCAATCCCTCTATAGACCCTCCAACCATGGATCCAACCTCTCCAATCCCTCTGTAGACCCTTCAACCCATGGATCCAACCTCTCCAATCCCTCTGTAGACCCTCCATCCATGGATCCAACCTCTCCAATCCCTCTCTAGACCCTCCATCCATGGATCCAGCCTCTCCAATCCCTCTGTAGACCCTCCATCCATGGATCCAACCTCTCCAATCCCTCTATAGACCCTCCATCCATGGATCCAACCTCTCCAATCCCTCTGTAGACCCTCCATCCATGGATCCAGCCTCTCCAATCCCTCTGTAGACCCTCCATCCATGGATCCAACCTCTCCAATCCCTCTATAGACCCTCCATCCATGGATCCAACCTCTCCAATCCCTCTCTAGACCCTCCATCCATGGATCCAACCTCTCCAATCCCTCTCTAGACCCTCCATCCATGGATCCAACCTCTCCAATCCCTCTCTAGACCCTCCATCCATGGATCCAACCTCTCCAATCCCTCTGTAGACCCTTCAACCTATGGATCCAACCTCTCCAATCCCTCTCTAGCCCCTTCAACCCATGGATCCAACCTGTTCCAACCCCCCTGCAGACCTCTATTTTCCCACTTTTCCCACTTTCTCCTCCCTCTTCCCGTAGGAAACGGAGGAGATCGTCGCCGCCCTCACCGATTCCCCGAAGCCGCCTCCGGAGCGGGTCACGCTGACGCTGCCGGTGCTGAACGCGGCACGAACCGTGGTTTTTGCCGTCACGGGCGAGGAAAAAGCTCCCGTTGTCAAGGTCAGACCCGAACCCTTCGTCTCCGGGTGGGAAAAGCCGAGGCGTCCGGGTTGCCCGGTTGCCGAAGGGCCTCTCGGTGCCGATTCCGGGTCCTTCTCCTCGCCAGACGTCGTTTTTCTCTCTCTCCCAACAGCGAATTTTGGAAGGTAACGAGGAAAACCCCCTTCCAGCCGCCCGCGTCCGTCCAGCCGCCGGCGAGCTCCTCTGGTTCCTGGACGAGGCGGCGGCCAAGGAGTTAACCATCCTGGTGGAGAGACATTCCGGTTTGTAGAGGCGTTCCTGGCGGAGAACGCAGCGCGGAACGACCCCCAGCCCGACGTCCTGGGCCCAGGGCACCACGAAGCCGGCGTTCCAGACCAAAACCACCAGCAACAACCCAACGTTCCGGGCCGAGAACATCAGGAAGATGATGTTCCAGACCTAGAACGCGTCCAAGCCAACGTTGTGGGCCAAGAACATGATGTTCTCGCCCAAGAACATCATGAAACTGGGATTCCAGACCAAGAAGCTCCAGCAATCCGATGTTCTGGGCTAAGAATCTGATGTTCTGGGCCAAGAACACCATGAAGCCAGACCAGGAACTCCACCATCCAATGTTCTGGGCCAAGAACATGATGTTCTGGGCCAAGAACACCACGAAGCTGGGATTCCGGACCAAGAACGTCACCGATCCGATGTTGTGGGCCAAGAACATCATGAAGCCAGACCAGGAACTCCACCAATCCAATGTTCTGGGCCAAGAACACCACGAAGCTGGGATTCCGGACCAAGAACGTCACCGATCCGATGTTGTGGGCCAAGAATCCGATGTTGTGGGCCAAGAATCCGATGTTGTGGGCCAAGAATCCGATGTTGTGGGCCAAGAACATGATGTTGTGGGCCAAGAACACGATGTTTTGGGCCAAGAACACCATGAAGCCAGACCAGGAACTCCACCAATCTGATGTTCTGGACCAAGAACACCATCAAGCTGGGATTCCAGACCAAGAACATCATCGATCCGGTGTTCTGGGCCAAGAACACTATGAAGCCAGACCAGGAACTCCACCAGTCCGATGTTCTGGGCCAAGAACACCATGAAGCTGGGATTCCGGACCAAGAACTCCACCGATCCCATGTTGTAGGCCAAGAACATGATGTTGTGGGCCAAGAACACCATGAAGCCAGACCAGGAACTCCACCGATCCGATGTTCTGGGCCAAGAACACCGTGAAGCTGGGATTCCAGACCAGGAACTCCACCGATCCGATGTTGTAGGCCAAGAACATGATGTTGTGGGCCAAGAACATGATGTTGTGGGCCAAGAACACCATGAAGCCAGACCAGGAACTCCACCGATCTGATGTTCTGGGCCAGGAACACCACGAAGCTGGGATTCCAGACCAGGAACTCCACCGATCCGATGTTCTGAGCCGAGGACACCACGAAGCCGGCGTTCCAGGCCAAAACCACCATCACCAACCCAACGTTCTGGGCCAAGAGCGCCGGGAAGATGATGTTCCAGACCAGGAACCCCACCAGGCCCGTGCTCAGGGCCAAGAATATGACGTTCTGAGCTTGGGGGGGGGCGGGAATTTGTGCGTGAAAACGGCTCGCGGTGGAGTTTTGAAGTAAAAAATCTGGGGAGTGAGGATTTTGGAGGTGAAAATGCTCATAGACCCATAGGGGGGTGTGAGGGGGCGTGGCCGCAGGCCCCTATCTGGCTGTGAGGGGCGTGGCCTCGGGCCCGGCCGTGCCCATAGCGGCCTGTGAGGGGCGTGGCCTCAAGCGGCTTGTGTCCATAGCGGCCTATGAGGGGGGAGCGCGGCCTCGCTGTGGGCGGTTCAGCCTCGCTGTGGGTTCAGCCTCGCTGTGGGCGGTTCGGCCTCGCTGTGGGTTCAGCCTCGCTGTGGGCGGTTCAGCCTCGCTGTGGGCGGTTCAGCCTCGCTGTGGGCGGTTCGGCCTCGCTGTGGGCGGTTCGGCCTCGCTGTGGGCGGTTCAGCCTCGCTGTGGGCGGTTCGGCCTCGCTGTGGGTTCAGCCTCGCTGTGGGTTCAGCCTCGCTGTGGGCGGTTCGGCCTCGCTGTGGGCGGTTCAGCCTCGCTGTGGGCGGTTCAGCCTCGCTGTGGGCGGTTCGGCCTCGCTGTGGGCGGTTCAGCCTCGCTGTGGGCGGTTCGGCCTCGCTGTGGGTTCAGCCTCGCTGTGGGTTCAGCCTCGCTGTGGGCGGTTCAGCCTCGCTGTGGGTTCAGCCTCGCTGTGGGCGGTTCGGCCTCGCTGTGGGCGGTTCGGCCTCGCTGTGGGCGGTTCAGCCTCGCTGTGGGCGGTTCGGCCTCGCTGTGGGTTCAGCCTCGCTGTGGGTTCAGCCTCGCTGTGGGCGGTTCAGCCTCGCTGTGGGCGGTTCGGCCTCGCTGTGGGCGGTTCGGCCTCGCTGTGGGCGGTTCGGCCTCGCTGTGGGCGGTTCAGCCTCGCTGTGGGCGGTTCAGCCTCGCTGTGGGCGGTTCAGCCTCGCTGTGGGCGGTTCAGCCTCGCTGTGGGCGGTTCGGCCTCGCTGTGGGGGCGCGATGGCGGCTCGGCGGCGGCCCCGGTGGCGGCCCGGGCCCGGGTCGGGGTCGGGGTCGGGGTCCCGGTCGGTGCCGCTGCGGCTCCCGCTGGTGCTGCCGCTGCTGGCGGCCGCGGCCGGGCCGGCGCTGGCCTATTTCCCCGAGGAGCGCTGGAGCCCCGAGTCGGCGCTGCAGCCGCCGCGGGTGCAGGTGGCGCTGCTCGCCCGCAACGCGGCCCACGCGCTGCCCGTCACCCTCGGGGCCCTCGAGCGCCTGCGGCACCCGCCGGGCAGGACCGGCCTCTGGTGGGGGCAGCGGGGACGGAGCGGGGGGCACAGGGGAGAGGGGGACGGGGGGGGTGGGTTGGGGTCCCATGGGGAGAGTCTCTCAGATTCGGGGTCCCCCGGGGGGGTGTCTCTGAGGTTCGGGGTCCCATTTCGGGGGTGTCTCTGAGGTTCGGGGTCGCATTTCGGGGGTGTCTCTGAGTTTCGGGGTCCCATTTCGGGGGTGTCTCTGAGCTTTGGGGTCCCATTTGGGGGGTGTCTCTGAGTTTCGGGGTCCCATTTGGAGGGTGTCTCTGAGCTTTGGGGTCCCATTTCGGGGGTGTCTCTGAGGTTCGAGGTCCCCCCGGGGGGTGTCTCTGAGCTTTGGGGTCCCATTTGGGGGGTGTCTCTGAGGTTCGGGTCCCATTTGGGGGGTGTCTCTGAGGTTCGGGGTCCCTTGGGGGTGTCTCTGAGCTTTGGGGTCCCATTTGGGGGGTGTCTCTGAGGTTCGGGGTCCCACCGGGGGGTGTCTCTGAGCTTTGGGGTCCCATGGGGGTGTCTCTGAGGTTCGGGGTCCCATTTTGGGGGTGTCTCTGAGTTTCGGGGTCCCCTGGGGGGGTGTCTCTGAGTTTCGGGGTCACCGGAGCGTGTCTCTGAGTTTCAGGGTCCCATTTGGGGGGTGTCTCTGAGCTTTGGGGTCCCATGGGGGGGGGTCTCTGTCAGGGTGGGGGTCCCATGGGGGGATTTGGGGTCCCATGGGGGGTGTCTCTGAGTTTCGGGGTCCCCCCGGGGGGTGTCTCTGAGCTTTGGGGTCCAATGGTGGGAGGTCTCTGAGGTTCGGGGTCCTATTTGGGGGGTGTCTCTGAGCTTCGGGGTTGCATTTGGGGGGTGTCTCTGAGTTTCGGGGTCCCTTGGGGGGTGTCTCTGAGTTTCGGGGTCCCATTTGGGGGGTGTCTCTGAGTTTCGGGGTCCCTTGGGGGGTGTCTCTGAGTTTCGGGGTCCCTTGGGGGGTGTCTCTGAGTTTCGGGGTCCCATTTGGGGGGTGTCTCTGAGTTTTGGGGTCCCATTTGGGGGTGTCTCTGAGGTTTGGGGTCCCATTTGGGGGGTGTCTCTGAGTTTCGGGGTCCCTTGGGGGGTGTCTCTGAGTTTCGGGGTCCCATTTGGGGGGTGTCTCTGAGTTTTGGGGTCCCATTTGGGGGTGTCTCTGAGGTTTGGGGTCCCATTTGGGGGGTGTCTCTGAGTTTTGGGGTCCCATGGGGGGGGGGTCTCTGAGGTTTGGGGTCCCATTTGGGGGGTGTCTCTGAGTTTTGGGGTGCCATGGTGGGAGGTCTCTGAGGTTCGGGGTCCCATTTGGGGCTGTCTCTGAGCTTCGGGGTCCCATTTGGGGGGTGTCTCTGAGCTTTGGGGTCCCATGGGGGGGGGGTCTCTGTCAGGGTGGGGGTCCCATGGGGGATTTAGGGTCCCCTGGGGTGGTGTCTCTGAGTTTCGGGGTCCCTTGGGGGGTGTCTCTGAGTTTCGGGGTCCCATTTGGGGGGTGTCTCTGAGTTTTGGGGTCCCATGGTGGGAGGTCTCTGAGGTTCGGGGTCCCCGGGGGTGTCTCTGAGTTTCGGGGTCCCTTGGGGTGTGTCTCTGAGTTTCGGGGTCCCATTTGGGGGGTGTCTCTGAGCTTCGGGGTCCCTGGGGGGTGTCTCTGAGTTTCGGGGTCCCATTTGGGGGGTGTCTCTGAGTTTCGGGGTCCCATTTGGGGGGTGTCTCTGAGTTTCGGGGTCCCTTGGGGTGTGTCTCTGAGTTTCGGGGTCCCATTTGGGGGTGTCTCTGAGTTTCGGGGTCCCCGGGGCGGCAGGGTGGCCGTGGATCACAGCGAGGACAACACGACGTCCCTGCTGCGCGAGTGGCTCCTGCGCCTGCGCGGCCGCTACCACCACGTCGAGTGGCGGCCGCTCGAGCAGCCCCGGTGAGGGGGGCCCCGGGTTGGGGGTCAAGCTCTCCCTGGGATGAGGGTCTCCAGGTTTTGGGGTTCCTCAAGTTTGGGGGTGTTGAGGTTGGAGGAGAAGGTCTCCCTGGGATGAGGGTCTCCAAGTTTTGGGGTTCCTCAAGTTTGGGGGTGTTGAGGTTGGAGGAGAAGGTCTCCCTGGGATGAGGGTCTCCAAGTTTTGGGGTCTTCAAGTTTGGGGGTGTTGAGGATGGGGGTCAAGGTCTCCCTGGGATGAGGGTCTCCAAGTTTTGGGGTCTTCAAGTTTGGGGGTGTTGAGGATGGGGGTCAAGGTCTCCCTGGGATGAGGGTCTCCAAGTTTTGGGGTCCTCAAGTTTGGGGGTGTTGAGGTTGGAGGTCAAGCTCTCCCTGGGATGAGGGTCTCCAAGTTTTGGGGTCTTCAAGTTTGGGGGTGTTGAGGTTGGGGGTCAAGGTCTCCTTGGGATGAGGGTCTCCAAGTTTTGGGGTTCCTCAAGTTTGGGGGTGTTGAACTTGGAGGAGAAGGTCTCCCTGGGATGAGGGTCTCCAAGTTTTGGGGTCCTCAGGTTTGGGGGTGTTGAACTTGGAGGAGGAGGTCTCTGTGGGATGAAGGTCTCTTAAGTTTTGGGGTCTTCAAGGTTCAGGGAGAAGGTCTCCATGGGATGAGGATCTTCAAGTTTTAGGGGTCCTCATGTTTGAGGGTGTTAAGTTGGGGGTCAAGCTCTCCCTGGGATGAGGGTCTCCAAGTTTTGGGGTCCTCAAGTTTGGGGGTGTTGAGGTTGGGGCACAAGCTCTCCCTGGGATGAGGGTCTCCAAGTTTTGGGGTCTTCAAGTTTGGAGGTGTTGAAGTTACAGGAGAAGGTCTCCGTGGGCTGAGAGTCTCCAAGTTTTGGGATTCCTCAAGTTTGGGGGTGTTGAGGTTGGGGACAAGGTCTCTGTGGGATGAGGGTTTCCAAGTTTTGGGGTCTTCAAGTTTGGGGGTGTTGAGGTTACGGGAGAAGGTCTCCGTGGGCTGAGGGTCTCCAAGTTTAGGGGTTCTCAAGGTTGGAGGAGAAGGTCTCTGTGGAATGAGGGTCTCCAAGTTTTAGGGGTTCTCAAGGTTGGGGGAGAAGGTCTCCATGGAATGAGGGTCTCCAAGTTTAGGGGTTCTCAAGGTTGGGGGAGAAGGTTTCCATGGGTTGAGGGTCTCCAAGTTTAGGGGTTCTCAAGGTTGGAGGAGAAGGTCTCCGTGGAATGAGGGTCTCCAAGTTTAGGGGTTCTCAAGGTTGGGGGAGAAGGTCTCCGTGGGCTGAGGGTCTCCAGGTTTTAGGGTTCCTCAAGTCTGGGGGGTGTTGAGGTTGGGGGGGCGAAGGTCTCCATGGAGGAGAAGATCTCCCCGAGATGAGAGCCCTCACCTTTAGGGCTCCCCAAGCCTGGAGGTGCCCAGGGGTTGGAGGTTCTCCCCGGGGGTGGTGGGTTCGAGGGGTTCCCCCGTGGGGCGAGATCCTCCAGGTTTGTTTTTTTTTTTTTGGGGGGGGGGATCCCCGTGGGACTGGAGGTGTCCCTGGTGTCCCCCAGGTCCTACCCCGACGAGGAAGGCCCCAAGCACTGGTCGCCCTCGCGCTACGAGCACGTCATGCGGCTCCGACAGGCGGCGCTGGAGGCCGCCCGGGCCAGCTGGGCCGACTACCTGCTGGTGAGGGCTCCTAGCCACCCCCTCCCCTCCAACCCGCCGCTTTCGGGGGGCTCCTGCGGGTCGCTGGGGCCCTCGTGGTGGCCACCGAGCGGCTTCTGGAGCCCCTTTCCGTGTCTTTGTGTGTCCCCCAAACCCCGAGCAGTTCCTGGACGCCGACAACGTCCTGACCAACCCCGACACGCTGGAGCTGCTCATGGCCGAGAACAAGACCGTGGTGGCCCCCATGCTGGACTCGAGGGCCGCCTACTCCAACTTCTGGTGCGGGATGACGGCCCAGGTGGGTGGATCCTCATCCTGGCTCCCCTGGAAGCCCTCGCGACGCCTCTGGGTGCCACGTCTCGATGGGTTCCAGGCCTCCTGGGCCTCTGGGTGCCGCATCTCCTGGTCTTCTGGGTCCCCCAGACCTCTGGGTGCCACATCTCGATGGGTTCCAGACCTCCTGGGTCTCTGGGTGCCGCGTCTCAATGGGTTCCAGGCCTCCTGGGCCTCTGGGTGCCGCATCTCCTGGTCTTCTGGGTCCCCCAAACCTCTGGGTGCCACGTCTCGATGGGTTCCAGACCTCCTGGACCTCTGGGTGCCACATCTCCTGGTCTTCTGGGTCCCCCAGACCTCTGGGTGCCGTGTCTCCTGGTCTTCTGGGTCCCCCAGACCTCTGGGTGTCACATCTCGATGGGTTCCAGATCTTCTGGGCCTCTGGGTGCCGCGTCTCCTGGTCTTCTGGGTCCCCCAAACCTTTGGGTGCCACATCTCGATGGGTTCCAGATCTCCTGGGCCTCTGGGTGCCACATCTCGATGGGTTCCAGACCTCCTGGGCCTCTGGGTGCCGCGTCTCCTGATCTTCTGGGTCCCCCAGACCTCTGGGTGCCGCGTCTCAATGGGTTCCAGACCTCCTGGACCTCTGGGTGCCACGTCTCAATGGGTTCCAGGCCTCCTGGGCCTCTGGGTGCCACGTCTCAATGGGTTCCAGGCCTCCTGGGCCTCTGGGTGCCGCGTCTCCTGGTCTTCTGGGTCCCCCAAACCTCTGGGTGCCGCGTCTCAATGGGTTCAAGGCCTCCTGGGCCTCTGGGTGCCGCGTCTCCTGGTCTTCTGGGTCCCCCAAACCTCTGGGCGCCATGTCTCGATGGGTTCCAGACCTCCTGGGTCTCTAGTCCCACATCTTGATGGGTTCCAGACCTCCTGGGCCTCTGGGTGCCACATCTCCAGATCTTCTGGGTCCCCCAGACCTCTGGGTGCCACGTCTCGATGGGTTCCAGACCTCCTGGACCTCTGGGTGCCACATCTCCTGGTCTTCTGGGTCCCCCAGACCTCTGGGTGTCACATCTCAATGGGTTCCAGGCCTCCTGGGCCTCTGGGTGCTGCGTCTCCTGATCTTCTGGGTCCCCCAGACCTCTGGGTGCCACGTCTCGATGGGTTCCAGACCTCCTGGGTCTCTGGTCCCACACCTTGATGGGTTCCAGACCTCCTGGGCCTCTAGTTGCCGCGTCTCCTGGTCTTCTGGGTCCCCCAGACCTCTGGGTGCCACGTCTCGAAGGGTTCCAGATCTCCTGGGCCTCTAGGTGCCACATCTCGATGGGTTCCAGATCTCCTGGGCCTCTAGGTGCCACATCTTGATGGGTTCCAGATCTCCTGGGCCTCAGGGCACCACGTCTCCCGGTTTTCTGGGTCCCCCAGACCTCTGGGTGCCACATCTTGATGGGTTCCAGATCCCCTGGGCCTCTGGGTCCCCTAGCTGCCACTTCTTGATGGGTTCCAAATCTCCTGGGCCTCTGGGTGCCACATCTCCTGGTCTTCTGGGTCCCCTGGACCTCTGGGTACCACATGTCAATGGGTTCCAGATCTCCAGGTCCTCTGAGTCCCCTGGATTGAGGTTCTCCAGACCCTCTGGGCCCTGGTTCCTCTGGGGTTGGATTCTCCAGGTCCTCTGGGTCGAGGTTCCTCTGGACTTTGGGTTCTCCGTGTCCTTTTGGTCCCCTGGGTTGGATTCTCCAGATCCTCTGGGCCCTGGTTCCTCTGGACGTTGGGTTCTCCATGTCCTCTGGGTCCCCTGGGTTGAGGTTCTCCAGATCCTCTGGGTTGAGGTTCCTCTGGGGTTGGATTCTCCAGGTCCTCTGGGTCCCCTGGGTTGGATTCTCCTGATCCTCTGGGTTGAGGTTCCTCTGGGGTTGGATTCTCCAGGTCCTCTGAGTCCCCTGGGTTGGATTCTCCAGATCCTCTGGGTTGAGGTTCCTCTGGACGTTGGGTTCTCCATGTCCTCTGGGTCCCCTGGGTTGAGGTTCTCCAGGTCCTCTGGGTCCTGGTTCTTCTGGACATTGGGTTCTCCAGGTCCTCTTAGTCCCCTGGGTTGGAATCTCCAGATCCTCTGGGTGGAGGTTCCTCTGGACGTTGGATTCTCTGAGTCCCCTGGGTTGGATCCTCCAGATCCTCTGGGTGGAGGTTCCTCTGGACGTTGGATTCTCTGGGTCCCCTGGGTTGGATCCTCCAGATCCTCCGGGTGGAGGTTCCTCTGGACGTTGGATTCTCTGAGTCCCCTGGGTTGGATCCTCCAGATCCTCTGGGTGGAGGTTCCTCTGGACGTTGGATTCTCTGAGTCCCCTGGGTTGGATCCTCCAGATCCTCTGGGTGGAGGTTCCTCTGGACGTTGGATTCTCTGGGTCCCCTGGGTTGGATCCTCCAGATCCTCCGGGTGGAGGTTCCTCTGGATGTTGGATTCTCTGGGTCCCCTGGGTTGGATCCTCCAGATCCTCCGGGTGGAGGTTCCTCTGGACGTTGGATTCTCTGGGTCCCCTGGGTTGGATCCTCCAGATCCTCTGGGTGGAGGTTCCTCTGGACGTTGGATTCTCCGGGTCCCCTGGGTTGGATCCTCCAGATCCTCTGGGTGGAGGTTCCTCTGGACGTTGGATTCTCTGAGTCCCCTGGGTTGGATTCTCCAGATCCTCTGGGTGGAGGTTCCTCTGGACGTTGGATTCTCTGAGTCCCCTGGGTTGGATCCTCCAGATCCTCTGGGTGGAGGTTCCTCTGGACGTTGGATTCTCTGAGTCCCCTGGGTTGGATCCTCCAGATCCTCCGGGTGGAGGTTCCTCTGGACGTTGGATTCTCTGAGTCCCCTGGGTTGGATTCTCCAGATCCTCCGGGTGGAGGTTCCTCTGGACGTTGGATTCTCTGAGTCCCCTGGGTTGGATTCTCCAGATCCTCCGGGTGGAGGTTCCTCTGGACGTTGGATTCCCTGGGTCCCCTGGGTTGGATCCTCCAGATCCTCTGGGTGGAGGTTCCTCTGGACGTTGGATTCTCTGGGTCCCCTGGGTTGGATCCTCCAGATCCTCCGGGTGGAGGTTCCTCTGGACGTTGGATTCCCTGGGTCCCCTGGGTTGGATTCTCCAGATCCTCCGGGTGGAGGTTCCTCTGGATGTTGGATTCTCTGAGTCCCCTGGGTTGGATTCTCCAGATCCTCCGGGTGGAGGTTCCTCTGGACGTTGGATTCTCTGAGTCCCCTGGGTTGGATTCTCCAGATCCTCCGGGTGGAGGTTCCTCTGGACGTTGGATTCTCTGGGTCCCCTGGGTTGGATTCTCCAGATCCTCCGGGTGGAGGTTCCTCTGGACGTTGGATTCTCCGGGTCCCCTGGGTTGGATCCTCCAGATCCTCTGGGTGGAGGTTCCTCTGGACGTTGGATTCTCTGAGTCCCCTGGGTTGGATTCTCCAGATCCTCTGGGTGGAGGTTCCTCTGGACGTTGGATTCTCTGAGTCCCCTGGGTTGGATCCTCCAGATCCTCTGGGTGGAGGTTCCTCTGGACGTTGGATTCTCTGGGTCCCCTGGGTTGGATCCTCCAGATCCTCTGGGTGGAGGTTCCTCTGGATGTTGGATTCTCTGGGTCCCCTGGGTTGGATTCTCCAGATCCTCTGGGTGGAGGTTCCTCTGGACGTTGGATTCTCTGAGTCCCCTGGGTTGGATCCTCCAGATCCTCCGGGTGGAGGTTCCTCTGGACGTTGGATTCTCTGAGTCCCCTGGGTTGGATTCTCCAGATCCTCCGGGTGGAGGTTCCTCTGGATGTTGGATTCTCTGAGTCCCCAGGGTTGGATTCTCCAGATCCTCCGGGTGGAGGTTCCTCTGGACGTTGGATTCCCTGGGTCCCCTGGGTTGGATCCTCCAGATCCTCTGGGTGGAGGTTCCTCTGGACGTTGGATTCTCTGGGTCCCCTGGGTTGGATTCTCCAGATCCTCCGGGTGGAGGTTCCTCTGGACGTTGGATTCCCTGGGTCCCCTGGGTTGGATCCTCCAGATCCTCCGGGTGGAGGTTCCTCTGGACGTTGGATTCCCTGGGTCCCCTGGGTTGGATTCTCCAGATCCTCCGGGTGGAGGTTCCTCTGGATGTTGGATTCTCTGAGTCCCCTGGGTTGGATTCTCCAGATCCTCCGGGTGGAGGTTCCTCTGGACGTTGGATTCTCTGAGTCCCCTGGGTTGGATTCTCCAGATCCTCCGGGTGGAGGTTCCTCTGGATGTTGGATTCTCTGGGTCCCCTGGGTTGGATTCTCCAGATCCTCCGGGTGGAGGTTCCTCTGGACGTTGGATTCTCTGAGTCCCCTGGGTTGGATTCTCCAGATCCTCCGGGTGGAGGTTCCTCTGGATGTTGGATTCTCTGGGTCCCCTGGGTTGGATTCTCCAGATCCTCTGGGTGGAGGTTCCTCTGGACGTTGGATTCTCTGGGTCCCCTGGGTTGGATCCTCCAGCCCCTCTGGGTCCCAGCCGGGTTCCCGCTCCGAGCAGGGTTACTACCGGCGGACTCCGGCCTACCTGCCGATCCGGAAGCGGGAGCGCCGCGGCTGCTTCGCGGTGCCCATGGTTCACTCCACCTTCCTGGTGGATCTGCGGAAGGAGGCGTCGCGGGCCCTCGCCTTCTACCCGCCCCACCCCGACTACACCTGGGCCTTGGACGACATCATCGTCTTCGCCTTCTCCTGCAAGCGGGCGGGTGAGGAGCCGCCGCTCGGGGTGGGGCCCGGGCCGGGCTCAGCGTCCTCCTGGGGTCGGGGTCACCCTCGGGTCGGGGTCACCCTTGGGTCGGGGTCACCCTCGGGTCGGGGTCACCCTGGGGTCGGGGTCACCCTCGGGTCGGGGTCACCCTCGGGTCGGGGTCACCCTCGGGTCGGGGTCGGCCTTGGGTCGGGGTCACCCTGGGGTCGGGGTCACCCTGGGGTCGGGGTCACCCTTAGGTCGGGGTCACCCTCGCGTCGGTGTCTCCCTGGGTCGGTGTCTCCCTGGGTCGGCGTCTCCCTGGGTCGGTGTCTCCCTGGGTCGGTGTCTCCCTGGGTCGGGGTCTCCCTGGGTCGGCGTCTCCCTGGGTCGGCGTCTCCCTGGGTCGGTGTCTCCCTGGGTCGGGGTCTCCCTGGGTCGGCGTCTCCCTGTGTCGGTGTCTCCCTGGGTCGGTGTCTCCCTGGGTCGGGGTCTCCCTGGGTCGGGGTCTCCCTGGGTCGGCGTCTCCCTGGGTCGGCGTCTCCCTGGGTCGGCGTCTCCCTGGGTCGGCGTCTCCCTGGGTCGGTGTCTCCCTGGGTCGGTGTCTCCCTGGGTCGATGTCTCCCTGGGTCGACGTCTCCCTGGGTCGGGGTCTCCCTGGGTCGGGGTCTCCCTGGGTCGGCGTCTCCCTGGGTCGGCGTCTCCCTGGGTCGGCGTCTCCCTGGGTCGGTGTCTCCCTGGGTCGGCGTCTCCCTGGGTCGGCGTCTCCCTGGGTCGGTGTCTCCCTGGGTCGGTGTCTCCCTGGGTCGATGTCTCCCTGGGTCGGTGTCTCCCTGGGTCGGGGTCTCCCTGGGTCGGGGTCTCCCTGGGTCGGTGTCTCCCTGGGTCGGTGTCTCCCTGGGTCGGGGTCTCCCTGGGTCGGTGTCTCCCTGGGTCGATGTCTCCCTGGGTCGGTGTCTCCCTGGGTCGGCGTCTCCCTGGGTCGGTGTCTCCCTGGGTCGACGTCTCCCTGGGTCGACGTCTCCCTGGGTCGATGTCTCCCTGGGGTCGGCGTCTCCCTGGGTCGGGGTCTCCCTGGGTCGGTGTCTCCCTGGGTCGGTGTCTCCCTGGGTCGATGTCTCCCTGGGTCGATGTCTCCCTGGGTCGATGTCTCCCTGGGTCGGTGTCTCCCTGGGTCGGGGTCTCCCTGGGTCGGTGTCTCCCTGGGTCGACGTCTCCCTGGGTCGGTGTCTCCCTGGGTCGGTGTCTCCCTGGGTCGGGGTCTCCCTGGGTCGGGGTCTCCCTGGGTCGGGGTCTCCCTGGGTCGATGTCTCCCTGGGTCGATGTCTCCCTGGGTCGGTGTCTCCCTGGGTCGGGGTCTCCCTGGGTCGGTGTCTCCCTGGGTCGACGTCTCCCTGGGTCGGGGTCTCCCTGGGTCGATGTCTCCCTGGGTCGATGTCTCCCTGGGTCGGTGTCTCCCTGGGTCGACGTCTCCCTGGGTCGACGTCTCCCTGGGTCGACGTCTCCCTGGGTCGACGTCTCCCTGGGTCGGCGTCTCCCTGGGTCGGCGTCTCCCTGGGTCGGCGTCTCCCTGGGTCGGCGTCTCCCTGGGTCGGTGTCTCCCTGGGTCGGGGTCTCCCTGGGTCGGGGTCTCCCTGGGTCGGCGTCTCCCTGGGTCGGCGTCTCCCTGGGTCGGCGTCTCCCTGGGTCGGGGTCTCCCTGGGTCGGTGTCTCCCTGGGTCGGTGTCTCCCTGGGTCGGGGTCTCCCTGGGTCGGCGTCTCCCTGGGTCGGCGTCTCCCTGGGTCGGTGTCTCCCTGGGTCGGTGTCTCCCTGGGTCGGGGTCTCCCTGGGTCGGCGTCTCCCTGGGTCGGGGTCTCCCTGGGTCGGGGTCTCCCTGGGTCGGTGTCTCCCTGGGTCGGTGTCTCCCTGGGTCGGGGTCTCCCTGGGTCGGTGTCTCCCTGGGTCGGGGTCTCCCTGGGTCGGGGTCTCCCTGGGTCGGCGTCTCCCTGGGTCGGTGTCTCCCTGGGTCGGGGTCTCCCTGGGTCGGTGTCTCCCTGGGTCGGTGTCTCCCTGGGTCGGGGTCTCCCTGGGTCGGGGTCTCCCTGGGTCGGTGTCTCCCTGGGTCGGCGTCTCCCTGGGTCGGGGTCTCCCTGGGTCGGTGTCTCCCTGGGTCGGTGTCTCCCTGGGTCGGGGTCTCCCTGGGTCGGTGTCTCCCTGGGTCGGGGTCTCCCTGGGTCGGTGTCTCCCTGGGTCGGGGTCTCCCTGGGTCGGTGTCTCCCTGGGTCGGGGTCTCCCTGGGTCGGCGTCTCCCTGGGTCGGGGTCTCCCTGGGTCGGTGTCTCCCTGGGTCGGCGTCTCCCTGGGTCGGCGTCTCCCTGGGTCGGCGTCTCCCTGGGTCGGTGTCTCCCTGGGTCGGTGTCTCCCTGGGTCGGGGTCTCCCTGGGTCGGGGTCTCCCTGGGTCGGTGTCTCCCTGGGTCGACGTCTCCCTGGGTCGGGGTCTCCCTGGGTCGGGGTCTCCCTGGGTCGGTGTCTCCCTGGGTCGGGGTCTCCCTGGGTCGGGGTCTCCCTGGGTCGGGGTCTCCCTGGGTCGATGTCTCCCTGGGTCGGCGTCTCCCTGGGTCGGTGTCTCCCTGGGTCGGGGTCTCCCTGGGTCGGGGTCTCCCTGGGTCGATGTCTCCCTGGGTCGGCGTCTCCCTGGGTCGGGGTCTCCCTGGGTCGGTGTCTCCCTGGGTCGACGTCTCCCTGGGTCGGTGTCTCCCTGGGTCGGCGTCTCCCTGGGTCGATGTCTCCCTGGGTCGGGGTCTCCCTGGGTCGGGGTCTCCCTGGGTCGGGGTCTCCCTGGGTCGGTGTCTCCCTGGGTCGGGGTCTCCCTGGGTCGGCGTCTCCCTGGGTCGGTGTCTCCCTGGGTCGGTGTCTCCCTGGGTCGATGTCTCCCTGGGTCGGTGTCTCCCTGGGTCGGTGTCTCCCTGGGTCGATGTCTCCCTGGGTCGGTGTCTCCCTGGGTCGGTGTCTCCCTGGGTCGATGTCTCCCTGGGTCGGTGTCTCCCTGGGTCGACGTCTCCCTGGGTCGACGTCTCCCTGGGTCGGTGTCTCCCTGGGTCGGTGTCTCCCTGGGTCGGGGTCTCCCTGGGTCGGGGTCTCCCTGGGTCGGTGTCTCCCTGGGTCGGTGTCTCCCTGGGTCGGTGTCTCCCTGGGTCGGGGTCTCCCTGGGTCGGCGTCTCCCTGGGTCGGCGTCTCCCTGGGTCGGTGTCTCCCTGGGTCGGTGTCTCCCTGGGTCGGGGTCTCCCTGGGTCGACGTCTCCCTGGGTCGGTGTCTCCCTGGGTCGGTGTCTCCCTGGGTCGGTGTCTCCCTGGGTCGGTGTCTCCCTGGGTCGGTGTCTCCCTGGGTCGGTGTCTCCCTGGGTCGGGGTCTCCCTGGGTCGGGGTCTCCCTGGGTCGGCGTCTCCCTGGGTCGGGGTCTCCCTGGGTCGATGTCTCCCTGGGTCGGCGTCTCCCTGGGTCGATGTCTCCCTGGGTCGGGGTCTCCCTGGGTCGGGGTCTCCCTGGGTCGGCGTCTCCCTGGGTCGGCGTCTCCCTGGGTCGGGGTCTCCCTGGGTCGATGTCTCCCTGGGTCGGCGTCTCCCTGGGTCGGCGTCTCCCTGGGTCGATGTCTCCCTGGGTCGGTGTCTCCCTGGGTCGGTGTCTCCCTGGGTCGGGGTCTCCCTGGGTCGGGGTCTCCCTGGGTCGGTGTCTCCCTGGGTCGGCGTCTCCCTGGGTCGGCGTCTCCCTGGGTCGGTGTCTCCCTGGGTCGGTGTCTCCCTGGGTCGACGTCTCCCTGGGTCGGGGTCTCCCTGGGTCGATGTCTCCCTGGGTCGGTGTCTCCCTGGGTCGGTGTCTCCCTGGGTCGGTGTCTCCCTGGGTCGGGGTCTCCCTGGGTCGGGGTCTCCCTGGGTCGACGTCTCCCTGGGTCGACGTCTCCCTGGGTCGACGTCTCCCTGGGTCGACGTCTCCCTGGGTCGGGGTCTCCCTGGGTCGGGGTCTCCCTGGGTCCATGTCTCCCTGGGTCCATGTCTCCCTGGGTCGGGGTCTCCCTGGGTCGGGGTCTCCCTGGGTCGGTGTCTCCCTGGGTCGGGGTCTCCCTGGGTCGGTGTCTCCCTGGGTCGGTGTCTCCCTGGGTCGGGGTCTCCCTGGGTCGATGTCTCCCTGGGTCGGTGTCTCCCTGGGTCGGTGTCTCCCTGGGTCGGCGTCTCCCTGGGTCGGGGTCTCCCCGGGTCGGGGTCTCCCTGGGTCGGGGTCTCCCTGGGTCGGTGTCTCCCTGGGTCGGGGTCTCCCTGGGTCGGGGTCTCCCTGGGTCGGTGTCTCCCTGGGTCGGGGTCTCCCCGGGTCGGTGTCTCCCTGGGTCGGGGTCTCCCCGGGTCGGGGTCTCCCTGGGTCGGGGTCTCCCTGGGTCGGTGTCTCCCTGGGTCGATGTCTCCCTGGGTCGGTGTCTCCCTGGGTCGATGTCTCCCTGGGTCGGGGTCTCCCTGGGTCGGTGTCTCCCTGGGTCGGTGTCTCCCTGGGTCGGTGTCTCCCTTGGTCGATGTCTCCCTGGGTCGATGTCTCCCTGGGTCGGTGTCTCCCTGGGTCGGGGTCTCCCTGGGGTCGGGGTCTCCCTGGGTCGGTGTCTCCCTGGGTCGGTGTCTCCCTGGGTCGGTGTCTCCCTGGGTCGGTGTCTCCCTGGGTCGATGTCTCCCTGGGTCGGTGTCTCCCTGGGTCGGTGTCTCCCTGGGTCGGCGTCTCCCTGGGTTGGTGTCTCCCTGGGTCGGTGTCTCCCTGGGTCGGGGTCTCCCTGGGTCGATGTCTCCCTGGGTCGATGTCTCCCTGGGTCGGTGTCTCCCTGGGTCGGTGTCTCCCTGGGTCGGTGTCTCCCTGGGTCGGGGTCTCCCTGGGTCGGCGTCTCCCTGGGTCGGCGTCTCCCTGGGTCGGGGTCTCCCTGGGTCGATGTCTCCCTGGGTCGGGGTCTCCCTGGGTCGGTGTCTCCCTGGGTCGATGTCTCCCTGGGTCGATGTCTCCCTGGGTCGGGGTCTCCCTGGGTCGATGTCTCCCTGGGTCGGGGTCTCCCTGGGTCGATGTCTCCCTGGGTCGATGTCTCCCTGGGTCGGGGTCTCCCTGGGTCGGTGTCTCCCCGGGTCGATGTCTCCCTGGGTCGGTGTCTCCCTGGGTCGGTGTCTCCCTGGGTCGGGGTCTCCCTGGGTCGGTGTCTCCCTGGGTCGGGGTCTCCCTGGGTCGATGTCTCCCTGGGTCGATGTCTCCCTGGGTCGGGGTCTCCCTGGGTCGGTGTCTCCCTGGGTCGGGGTCTCCCTGGGTCGGTGTCTCCCTGGGTCGGTGTCTCCCTGGGTCGATGTCTCCCTGGGTCGATGTCTCCCTGGGTCGATGTCTCCCCGGGTCGGTGTCTCCCTGGGTCGATGTCTCCCTGGGTCGGTGTCTCCCTGGGTCGGGGTCTCCCTGGGTCGGTGTCTCCCTGGGTCGGGGTCTCCCTGGGTCGGTGTCTCCCTGGGTCGGTGTCTCCCTGGGTCGGTGTCTCCCTGGGTCGGTGTCTCCCCGGGTCGGTGTCTCCCTGGGTCGATGTCTCCCTGGGTCGGGGTCTCCCTGGGTCGGGGTCTCCCTGGGTCGGCGTCTCCCTGGGTCGGGGTCTCCCTGGGTCGGGGTCTCCCTGGGTCGGGGTCTCCCTGGGTCGGTGTCTCCCTGGGTCGATGTCTCCCTGGGTCGGGGTCTCCCTGGGTCGGCGTCTCCCTGGGTCGGTGTCTCCCTGGGTCGGTGTCTCCCTGGGTCGGTGTCTCCCTGGGTCGGTGTCTCCCTGGGTCGGTGTCTCCCTGGGTCGGTGTCTCCCTGGGTCGGTGTCTCCCTGGGTCGGGGTCTCCCTGGGTCGGCGTCTCCCTGGGTCGGCGTCTCCCCGGGTCGATGTCTCCCTGGGTCGATGTCTCCCTGGGTCGGGGTCTCCCTGGGTCGATGTCTCCCTGGGTCGATGTCTCCCTGGGTCGATGTCTCCCTGGGTCGGGGTCTCCCTGGGTCGGTGTCTCCCTGGGTCGGGGTCTCCCTGGGTCGGTGTCTCCCTGGGTCGGTGTCTCCCCGGGTCGATGTCTCCCCGGGTCGATGTCTCCCTGGGTCGATGTCTCCCTGGGTCGGGGTCTCCCTGGGTCGGTGTCTCCCTGGGTCGGGGTCTCCCTGGGTCGGTGTCTCCCTGGGTCGGTGTCTCCCTGGGTCGATGTCTCCCTGGGTCGGTGTCTCCCTGGGTCGGTGTCTCCCTGGGTCGGTGTCTCCCTGGGTCGATGTCTCCCCGGGTCGGTGTCTCCCCGGGTCGGTGTCTCCCCGGGTCGGGGTCTCCCCGGGTCGGTGTCTCCCTGGGTCGGTGTCTCCCTGGGTCGGTGTCTCCCTGGGTCGGTGTCTCCCTGGGTCGATGTCTCCCTGGGTCGGTGTCTCCCTGGGTTGGTGTCTCCCTGGGTCGACGTCTCCCTGGGTCGATGTCTCCCTGGGTCGGGGTCTCCCTGGGTCGGTGTCTCCCTGGGTCGGTGTCTCCCTGGGTCGATGTCTCCCTGGGTCGATGTCTCCCTGGGTCGGTGTCTCCCTGGGTCGGGGTCTCCCTGGGTCGGGGTCTCCCTGGGTCGGGGTCTCCCTGGGTCGGGGTCACCCTGGGTCGGGGTCTCCCTGGGTCGGGGTCTCCCCGGGTCGGTGTCTCCCTGGGTCGATGTCTCCCTGGGTCGGTGTCTCCCTGGGTCGGTGTCTCCCTGGGTCGGGGTCTCCCTGGGTCGGGGTCACCCTGGGTCGATGTCTCCCTGGGTCGGGGTCTCCCTGGGTCGGTGTCTCCCTGGGTCGATGTCTCCCTGGGTCGGGGTCTCCCTGGGTCGGTGTCTCCCTGGGTCGATGTCTCCCTGGGTCGGGGTCTCCCTGGGTCGGCGTCTCCCTGGGTCGGCGTCTCCCTGGGTCGGTGTCTCCCTGGGTCGGTGTCTCCCTGGGTCGGGGTCTCCCTGGGTCGGGGTCTCCCTGGGTCGGGGTCTCCCTGGGTCGGCGTCTCCCTGGGTCGATGTCTCCCTGGGTCGGCGTCTCCCTGGGTCGGTGTCTCCCTGGGTCGGTGTCTCCCTGGGTCGGCGTCTCCCTGGGTCGGCGTCTCCCTGGGTCGGGGTCTCCCTGGGTCGATGTCTCCCTGGGTCGGCGTCTCCCTGGGTCGATGTCTCCCTGGGTCGGTGTCTCCCTGGGTCGGTGTCTCCCTGGGTCGGTGTCTCCCTGGGTCGGGGTCTCCCTGGGTCGGGGTCTCCCTGGGTCGGCGTCTCCCTGGGTCGGCGTCTCCCTGGGTCGATGTCTCCCTGGGTCGGCGTCTCCCTGGGTCGATGTCTCCCTGGGTCGGTGTCTCCCTGGGTCGGTGTCTCCCTGGGTCGGGGTCTCCCTGGGTCGGGGTCTCCCTGGGTCGGTGTCTCCCTGGGTCGGCGTCTCCCTGGGTCGGCGTCTCCCTGGGTCGGCGTCTCCCTGGGTCGACGTCTCCCTGGGTCGGGGTCTCCCTGGGTCGATGTCTCCCTGGGTCGGCGTCTCCCTGGGTCGACGTCTCCCTGGGTCGGGGTCTCCCTGGGTCGACGTCTCCCTGGGTCGGCGTCTCCCTGGGTCGATGTCTCCCTGGGTCGGGGTCTCCCTGGGTCGGCGTCTCCCTGGGTCGATGTCTCCCTGGGTCGGTGTCTCCCTGGGTCGGTGTCTCCCTGGGTCGGTGTCTCCCTGGGTCGGGGTCTCCCTGGGTCGGGGTCTCCCTGGGTCGACGTCTCCCTGGGTCGACGTCTCCCTGGGTCGACGTCTCCCTGGGTCGGGGTCTCCCTGGGTCGGGGTCTCCCTGGGTCCATGTCTCCCTGGGTCCATGTCTCCCTGGGTCGGGGTCTCCCTGGGTCGGGGTCTCCCTGGGTCGGTGTCTCCCTGGGTCGGGGTCTCCCTGGGTCGGTGTCTCCCTGGGTCGGTGTCTCCCTGGGTCGGGGTCTCCCTGGGTCGATGTCTCCCTGGGTCGGTGTCTCCCTGGGTCGGTGTCTCCCTGGGTCGGCGTCTCCCTGGGTCGGGGTCTCCCCGGGTCGGGGTCTCCCTGGGTCGGGGTCTCCCTGGGTCGGTGTCTCCCTGGGTCGGGGTCTCCCTGGGTCGGGGTCTCCCTGGGTCGGTGTCTCCCTGGGTCGGGGTCTCCCCGGGTCGGTGTCTCCCCGGGTCGGGGTCTCCCCGGGTCGGGGTCTCCCAGGGTCGGGGTCTCCCTGGGTCGGTGTCTCCCTGGGTCGATGTCTCCCTGGGTCGGTGTCTCCCTGGGTCGATGTCTCCCTGGGTCGGGGTCTCCCTGGGTCGGTGTCTCCCTGGGTCGGTGTCTCCCTGGGTCGGTGTCTCCCTGGGTCGGTGTCTCCCTTGGTCGATGTCTCCCTGGGTCGGTGTCTCCCTGGGTCGGGGTCTCCCCGGGTCGGTGTCTCCCTGGGTCGGTGTCTCCCTGGGTCGGTGTCTCCCTGGGTCGGTGTCTCCCTTGGTCGATGTCTCCCTGGGTCGATGTCTCCCCGGGTCGGTGTCTCCCCGGGTCGGGGTCTCCCTGGGGTCGGGGTCTCCCTGGGTCGGTGTCTCCCTGGGTCGGTGTCTCCCTGGGTCGATGTCTCCCTGGGTCGGTGTCTCCCTGGGTCGGTGTCTCCCTGGGTCGGGGTCTCCCTGGGGTCGGGGTCTCCCTGGGTCGGTGTCTCCCTGGGTCGGTGTCTCCCTGGGTCGGGGTCTCCCTGGGTCGGTGTCTCCCTGGGGTCGGGGTCTCCCTGGGTCGGTGTCTCCCTGGGTCGGTGTCTCCCTGGGTCGATGTCTCCCTGGGTCGGGGTCTCCCTGGGGTCGGGGTCTCCCTGGGGTCGGGGTCTCCCTGGGTCGGGGTCTCCCTGGGGTCGGGGTCTCCCTGGGTCGATGTCTCCCTGGGTCGATGTCTCCCTGGGTCGGTGTCTCCCTGGGTCGGGGTCTCCCTGGGGTCGGGGTCTCCCTGGGTCGGTGTCTCCCTGGGTCGGTGTCTCCCTGGGTCGGTGTCTCCCTGGGTCGGTGTCTCCCTGGGTCGGGGTCTCCCTGGGTCGGCGTCTCCCTGGGTCGGCGTCTCCCTGGGTCGGGGTCTCCCTGGGTCGATGTCTCCCTGGGTCGGGGTCTCCCTGGGTCGGTGTCTCCCTGGGTCGATGTCTCCCTGGGTCGATGTCTCCCTGGGTCGATGTCTCCCTGGGTCGGGGTCTCCCTGGGTCGATGTCTCCCTGGGTCGGGGTCTCCCTGGGTCGGTGTCTCCCCGGGTCGATGTCTCCCTGGGTCGGTGTCTCCCTGGGTCGGTGTCTCCCTGGGTCGGTGTCTCCCTGGGTCGGTGTCTCCCTGGGTCGGTGTCTCCCTGGGTCGGCGTCTCCCTGGGTCGGCGTCTCCCTGGGTCGGTGTCTCCCTGGGTCGGTGTCTCCCTGGGTCGGGGTCTCCCTGGGTCGATGTCTCCCTGGGTCGGTGTCTCCCTGGGTCGGTGTCTCCCCGGGTCGGTGTCTCCCCGGGTCGGTGTCTCCCCGGGTCGGTGTCTCCCCGGGTCGGTGTCTCCCCGGGTCGATGTCTCCCTGGGTCGATGTCTCCCTGGGTCGATGTCTCCCTGGGTCGGGGTCTCCCTGGGTCGGCGTCTCCCTGGGTCGGGGTCTCCCTGGGTCGGGGTCTCCCTGGGTCGGGGTCTCCCTGGGTCGGTGTCTCCCTGGGTCGGTGTCTCCCTGGGTCGGTGTCTCCCCGGGTCGGTGTCTCCCTGGGTCGATGTCTCCCTGGGTCGGGGTCTCCCTGGGTCGGCGTCTCCCTGGGTCGGCGTCTCCCTGGGTCGGGGTCTCCCTGGGTCGGTGTCTCCCTGGGTCGGGGTCTCCCTGGGTCGACGTCTCCCTGGGTCGAAGTCTCCCTGGGTCGATGTCTCCCTGGGTCGATGTCTCCCTGGGTCGGTGTCTCCCTGGGTCGGGGTCTCCCTGGGTCGGTGTCTCCCTGGGTCGGGGTCTCCCTGGGTCGGCGTCTCCCTGGGTCGGGGTCTCCCTGGGTCGGTGTCTCCCTGGGTCGGTGTCTCCCTGGGTCGGGGTCTCCCTGGGTCGGGGTCTCCCTGGGTCGATGTCTCCCTGGGTCGGTGTCTCCCTGGGTCGGTGTCTCCCTGGGTCGGGGTCTCCCTGGGTCGGGGTCTCCCTGGGTCGGTGTCTCCCTGGGTCGATGTCTCCCTGGGTCGGGGTCTCCCTGGGTCGGGGTCTCCCTGGGTCGGCGTCTCCCTGGGTCGGTGTCTCCCTGGGTCGGTGTCTCCCTGGGTCGGTGTCTCCCTGGGTCGGTGTCTCCCTGGGTCGGGGTCTCCCTGGGTCGGCGTCTCCCTGGGTCGGTGTCTCCCTGGGTCGGTGTCTCCCTGGGTCGGGGTCTCCCTGGGTCGGTGTCTCCCTGGGTCGGGGTCTCCCTGGGTCGGTGTCTCCCTGGGTCGGTGTCTCCCTGGGTCGGGGTCTCCCTGGGTCGGCGTCTCCCTGGGTCGGTGTCTCCCTGGGTCGGTGTCTCCCTGGGTCGGGGTCTCCCTGGGTCGGTGTCTCCCTGGGTCGGCGTCTCCCCGGGTCGATGTCTCCCTGGGTCGATGTCTCCCTGGGTCGGGGTCTCCCTGGGTCGATGTCTCCCTGGGTCGGGGTCTCCCTGGGTCGGTGTCTCCCTGGGTCGGTGTCTCCCCGGGTCGATGTCTCCCCGGGTCGATGTCTCCCTGGGTCGATGTCTCCCTGGGTCGGGGTCTCCCTGGGTCGGTGTCTCCCTGGGTCGGGGTCTCCCTGGGTCGGTGTCTCCCTGGGTCGGTGTCTCCCTGGGTCGATGTCTCCCTGGGTCGGTGTCTCCCTGGGTCGATGTCTCCCTGGGTCGGTGTCTCCCTGGGTCGGTGTCTCCCTGGGTCGGTGTCTCCCTGGGTCGGGGTCTCCCTGGGTCGATGTCTCCCTGGGTCGGTGTCTCCCCGGGTCGGTGTCTCCCTGGGTCGGTGTCTCCCTGGGTCGGTGTCTCCCTGGGTCGATGTCTCCCTGGGTCGGTGTCTCCCTGGGTCGGTGTCTCCCTGGGTCGGTGTCTCCCTGGGTCGGGGTCTCCCTGGGTCGGTGTCTCCCTGGGTCGGTGTCTCCCTGGGTCGGTGTCTCCCTGGGTCGGTGTCTCCCTGGGTCGGTGTCTCCCTGGGTCGGTGTCTCCCTGGGTCGATGTCTCCCTGGGTCGGTGTCTCCCTGGGTCGGGGTCTCCCTGGGTCGGTGTCTCCCTGGGTCGGTGTCTCCCTGGGTCGGTGTCTCCCTGGGTCGGTGTCTCCCTGGGTCGGTGTCTCCCTGGGTCGATGTCTCCCTGGGTCGGTGTCTCCCTGGGTTGGTGTCTCCCTGGGTCGACGTCTCCCTGGGTCGGGGTCTCCCTGGGTCGGGGTCTCCCTGGGTCGATGTCTCCCTGGGTCGGGGTCTCCCTGGGTCGATGTCTCCCTGGGTCGGGGTCTCCCTGGGTCGGGGTCTCCCTGGGTCGGGGTCTCCCTGGGTCGATGTCTCCCTGGGTCGGTGTCTCCCTGGGTCGGTGTCTCCCTGGGTCGATGTCTCCCTGGGTCGGTGTCTCCCTGGGTCGGTGTCTCCCTGGGTCGGTGTCTCCCTGGGTCGGGGTCTCCCTGGGTCGGTGTCTCCCTGGGTCGGTGTCTCCCTGGGTCGGTGTCTCCCTGGGTCGGTGTCTCCCTGGGTCGGTGTCTCCCTGGGTCGATGTCTCCCTGGGTCGGTGTCTCCCTGGGTCGGGGTCTCCCTGGGTCGGTGTCTCCCTGGGTCGGTGTCTCCCTGGGTCGGTGTCTCCCTGGGTCGGTGTCTCCCTGGGTCGATGTCTCCCTGGGTCGGTGTCTCCCTGGGTTGGTGTCTCCCTGGGTCGACGTCTCCCTGGGTCGGGGTCTCCCTGGGTCGGGGTCTCCCTGGGTCGATGTCTCCCTGGGTCGGGGTCTCCCTGGGTCGATGTCTCCCTGGGTCGGTGTCTCCCTGGGTCGGGGTCTCCCTGGGTCGGGGTCTCCCTGGGTCGATGTCTCCCTGGGTCGATGTCTCCCTGGGTCGGTGTCTCCCTGGGTCGGGGTCTCCCTGGGTCGGTGTCTCCCTGGGTCGATGTCTCCCTGGGTCGATGTCTCCCTGGGTCGGGGTCTCCCTGGGTCGGGGTCTCCCTGGGTCGGGGTCTCCCTGGGTCGGGGTCACCCTGGGTCGGGGTCTCCCTGGGTCGGGGTCTCCCCGGGTCGGTGTCTCCCTGGGTCGATGTCTCCCTGGGTCGGTGTCTCCCTGGGTCGGTGTCTCCCTGGGTCGATGTCTCCCTGGGTCGGGGTCTCCCTGGGTCGATGTCTCCCTGGGTCGGGGTCTCCCTGGGTCGATGTCTCCCTGGGTCGGGGTCTCCCTGGGTCGGGGTCTCCCTGGGTTGGTGTCTCCCTGGGTCGGGGTCTCCCTGGGTCGGGGTCTCCCTGGGGCCTTTCCCTGCCCCGGGCCCGTTCGGTTGCCCCCCGGCGCGGTTTGGTGGCCGCGCTGAGGGCTGGTTCCTCCCTTCCAGGGGTGCAGATGTTCGTGTCCAACCGCGTGGTGTTCGGGTTCCTGCCGGTGCCGCTTCGAGCTCACGGCTCCCTCCGCGACGAGGCCGACAGCTTCTTGCACGTGCAGCTCGAGATCATGGGTGAGGCCCCCCCCGCTAGCCACGCCTGCCTCCCAGGTTGCCACACGGGCATCGGCTTTGCCTCCTGGCTCCATGGTTGCCACACGGGCATCAGCTTTGCCTCCTGGCTCCGTGGTTGCCACGCGGGCATCGGCTTTGCCTCCTGGCTCTGTGGTTGCCACACGGGCATCGGCTTTGCCTCCTGGCTCCGTGGTTGCCACACGGGCATCGGCTTTGCCTTCTGGCTCCGTGGTTGCCACGCAGGCATCGGCTTTGCCTCCTGGCTCCATGGTTGCCACGCGGGCATCGGCTTTGCCTCCTGGCTCCGTGGTTGCCACGCGGGCATCGGCTTTGCCTCCTGGCTCTGTGGTTGCCACACGGGCATCGGCTTTGCCTCCTGGCTCCCAGGTTGCCACACGGGCATCGGCTTTGCCTCCTGGCTCCATGGTTGCCACGCGGGCATCGGCTTTGCCTCCTGGCTCCGTGGTTGCCACACGGGCATCGGCTTTGCCTCCTGCCTCCCAGGTTGCCACACGGGCATCGGCTTTGCCTCCTGGCTCCGTGGTTGCC
Source organism: Clamator glandarius (assembly GCA_033459285.1). Taxonomy (NCBI): domain Eukaryota; kingdom Metazoa; phylum Chordata; class Aves; order Cuculiformes; family Cuculidae; genus Clamator; species Clamator glandarius. The sequence goes on along the minus strand of JAUNZM010000661.1, from coordinate 28,124 downwards.
ACACAGGCATCGGCTTTGCCTCCTGGCTCCGTGGTTGCCACGCGGGCATCGGCTTTGCCTCCTGGCTCCGTGGTTGCCACACGGGCATCGGCTTTGCCTCCTGGCTCCGTGGTTGCCACGCGGGCATCGGCTTTGCCTCCTGGCTCCGTGGTTGCCACGCGGGCATCGGCTTTGCCTCCTGGCTCCCAGGTTGCCACACGGGCATCGGCTTTGCCTCCTGGCTCCCAGGTTGCCACACGGGCATCGGCTTTGCCTCCTGGCTCCCAGGTTGCCACACGGGCATCGGCTTTGCCTCCTGGCTCCGTGGTTGCCACACGGGCATCGGCTTTGCCTCCTGGCTCCGTGGTTGCCACACGGGCATCGGCTTTGCCTCCTGGCTCCCAGGTTGCCACACGGGCATCGGCTTTGCCTCCTGGCTCCGTGGTTGCCACACGGGCATCGGCTTTGCCTCCTGGCTCCATGGTTGCCACACGGGCATCGGCTTTGCCTCCTGGCTCCGTGGTTGCCACACGGGCATCGGCTTTGCCTCCTGGCTCCGTGGTTGCCACACGGGCATCGGCTTTGCCTCCTGGCTCCCAGGTTGCCACACGGGCATCGGCTTTGCCTCCTGGCTCCGTGGTTGCCACACGGGCATCGGCTTTGCCTCCTGGCTCCCAGGTTGCCACACGGGCATCGGCTTTGCCTCCTGGCTCCGTGGTTGCCACGCGGGCATCGGCTTTGCCTCCTGGCTCCCAGGTTGCCACACGGGCATCGGCTTTGCCTCCTGGCTCCGTGGTTGCCACACGGGCATCGGCTTTGCCTCCTGCCTCCCAGGTTGCCACACGGGCATCGGCTTTGCCTCCTGGCTCCCAGGTTGCCACACGGGCATCGGCTTTGCCTCCTGGCTCCCAGGTTGCCACACGGGCATCGGCTTTGCCTCCTGGCTCCATGGTTGCCACGCAGGCATCGGCTTTGCCTCCTGGCTCCCAGGTTGCCACGCGGGCATCGGCTTTGCCTCCTGGCTCTGTGGTTGCCACACGGGCATCGGCTTTGCCTCCTGGCTCCCAGGTTGCCACACGGGCATCGGCTTTGCCTCCTGGCTCCGTGGTTGCCACGCGGGCATCGGCTTTGCCTCCTGGCTCCCAGGTTGCCACACGGGCATCGGCTTTGCCTCCTGGCTCTGTGGTTGCCACACGGGCATCGGCTTTGCCTCCTGGCTCCGTGGTTGCCACACGGGCATCGGCTTTGCCTCCTGGCTCCGTGGTTGCCACACGGGCATCGGCTTTGCCTCCTGGCTCCGTGGTTGCCACACGGGCATCGGCTTTGCCTCCTGGCTCCGTGGTTGCCACACGGGCATCGGCTTTGCCTCCTGGCTCCGTGGTTGCCACGCGGGCATCGGCTTTGCCTCCTGGCTCCCAGGTTGCCACACGGGCATCGGCTTTGCCTCCTGGCTCCCAGGTTGCCACGCGGGCATCGGCTTTGCCTCCTGGCTCCGTGGTTGCCACGCGGGCATCGGCTTTGCCTCCTGGCTCCCAGGTTGCCACACGGGCATCGGCTTTGCCTCCTGGCTCCCAGGTTGCCACACGGGCATCGGCTTTGCCTCCTGCCTCCCAGGTTGCCACACGGGCATCGGCTTTGCCTCCTGGCTCCCAGGTTGCCACGCGGGCATCGGCTTTGCCTCCTGGCTCCCAGGTTGCCACACAGGCATCGGCTTTGCCTCCTGGCTCCCAGGTTGCCACGCGGGCATCGGCTTTGCCTCCTGGCTCCGTGGTTGCCACGCGGGCATCGGCTTTGCCTCCTGGCTCCGTGGTTGCCACACGGGCATCGGCTTTGCCTCCTGGCTCCCAGGTTGCCACACGGGCATCGGCTTTGCCTCCTGCCTCCCAGGTTGCCACACGGGCATCGGCTTTGCCTCCTGGCTCCCAGGTTGCCACGCGGGCATCGGCTTTGCCTCCTGGCTCCCAGGTTGCCACGCGGGCATCGGCTTTGCCTCCTGGCTCCGTGGTTGCCACACGGGCATCGGCTTTGCCTCCTGGCTCCGTGGTTGCCACGCAGGCATCGGCTTTGCCTCCTGGCTCCCGGGTTGCCACACGGGCATCGGCTTTGCCTCCTGCCTCCCAGGTTGCCACACGGGCATCGGCTTTGCCTCCTGGCTCCCAGGTTGCCACACGGGCATCGGCTTTGCCTCCTGGCTCCGTGGTTGCCACGCAGGCATCGGCTTTGCCTCCTGGCTCCCGGGTTGCCACACGGGCATCGGCTTTGCCTCCTGCCTCCCAGGTTGCCACACGGGCATCGGCTTTGCCTCCTGGCTCTGTGGTTGCCACACGGGCATCAGCTTTGCCTCCTGGCTCCCAGGTTGCCACACGGGCATCGGCTTTGCCTCCTGCCTCCCAGGTTGCCACACGGGCATCGGCTTTGCCTCCTGGCTCCGTGGTTGCCACACGGGCATCGGCTTTGACCCCTGGCTCCGTGGTTGCCACGCGGGCATCGGCTTTGCCTCCTGCCTCCCAGGTTGCCACACGGGCATCAGCTTTGCCTCCTGGCTCCGTGGTTGCCACACGGGCATCGGCTTTGCCTCCTGCCTCCCAGGTTGCCACACGGGCATCGGCTTTGCCTCCTGGCTCCCAGGTTGCCACACGGGCATCGGCTTTGCCTCCTGGCTCCGTGGTTGCCACGCAGGCATCGGCTTTGCCTCCTGGCTCCCGGGTTGCCACACGGGCATCGGCTTTGCCTCCTGGCTCCGTGGTTGCCACACGGGCATCGGCTTTGCCTCCTGGCTCCCAGGTTGCCACACGGGCATCAGCTTTGCCTCCTGGCTCCGTGGTTGCCACACGGGCATCGGCTTTGCCTCCTGCCTCCCAGGTTGCCACACGGGCATCGGCTTTGCCTCCTGGCTCCCAGGTTGCCACACGGGCATCGGCTTTGCCTCCTGGCTCCGTGGTTGCCACGCGGGCATCGGCTTTGCCTCCTGGCTCCCAGGTTGCCACACGGGCATCGGCTTTGCCTCCTGGCTCCGTGGTTGCCACACGGGCATCGGCTTTGCCTCCTGGCTCCCAGGTTGCCACACGGGCATCGGCTTTGCCTCCTGGCTCTGTGGTTGCCACACGGGCATCGGCTTTGCCTCCTGGCTCCCAGGTTGCCACACGGGCATCGGCTTTGCCTCCTGGCTCCGTGGTTGCCACGCGGGCATCGGCTTTGCCTCCTGGCTCCCAGGTTGCCACGCGGGCATCGGCTTTGCCTCCTGGCTCCGTGGTTGCCACACGGGCATCGGCTTTGCCTCCTGGCTCCCAGGTTGCCACGCGGGCATCGGCTTTGCCTCCTGGCTCCGTGGTTGCCACGCGGGCATCGGCTTTGCCTCCTGGCTCCGTGGTTGCCACGCGGGCATCGGCTTTGCCTCCTGGCTCCCAGGTTGCCACACGGGCATCGGCTTTGCCTCCTGGCTCCCAGGTTGCCACACGGGCATCGGCTTTGCCTCCTGGCTCCGTGGTTGCCACGCAGGCATCGGCTTTGCCTCCTGGCTCCCGGGTTGCCACACGGGCATCGGCTTTGCCTCCTGGCTCCCGGGTTGCCACACGGGCATCGGCTTTGCCTCCTGGCTCCGTGGTTGCCACACGGGCATCGGCTTTGCCTCCTGCCTCCCAGGTTGCCACACGGGCATCGGCTTTGCCTCCTGGCTCCGTGGTTGCCACACGGGCATCGGCTTTGCCTCCTGGCTCCGTGGTTGCCACGCGGGCATCGGCTTTGCCTCCTGGCTCCCAGGTTGCCACACGGGCATCGGCTTTGCCTCCTGGCTCCGTGGTTGCCACACGGGCATCGGCTTTGCCTCCTGCCTCCCAGGTTGCCACACGGGCATCGGCTTTGCCTCCTGGCTCCGTGGTTGCCACACGGGCATCGGCTTTGCCTCCTGGCTCCGTGGTTGCCACACGGGCATCGGCTTTGCCTCCTGGCTCCGTGGTTGCCACACGGGCATCGGCTTTGCCTCCTGGCTCCGTGGTTGCCACACGGGCATCGGCTTTGCCTCCTGGCTCCGTGGTTGCCACACGGGCATCGGCTTTGCCTCCTGGCTCCCAGCTTGCCACACGGGCATCGGCTTTGCCTCCTGGCTCTGTGGTTGCCACACGGGCATCGGCTTTGCCTCCTGGCTCCCAGGTTGCCACACGGGCATCGGCTTTGCCTCCTGGCTCCGTGGTTGCCACGCGGGCATCGGCTTTGCCTCCTGCCTCCCAGGTTGCCACACGGGCATCGGCTTTGCCTCCTGGCTCCGTGGTTGCCACACGGGCATCGGCTTTGCCTCCTGGCTCCCAGGTTGCCACACGGGCATCGGCTTTGCCTCCTGGCTCCCAGGTTGCCACACGGGCATCGGCTTTGCCTCCTGGCTCCGTGGTTGCCACACGGGCATCGGCTTTGCCTCCTGCCTCTGAGGTTGCCCCATGGCCGTCGGCTTTGCCGCCCGGCTCCCTGGTTGCCACACGGCCATCAGCTTTGTTTCCATGGTTGCCACACAGCCATTGGCTTTGCCTCCTGCCTCTGTGGTTGCCACACGGCCATCGGCTTCTGTGGTTGCCACAGAGACATCGGCTTTGCCTCCCAGCTCCATGGTTGCCATGTGGCCCTCGGCTTTGCCTCCCAGGTCTGTGCTTGCCGCGTGGGCTACGGCTCAGCTGTGGCTTCGTATCCCAGCTCCCTGGTTGCCACTCAAGCCGTGGCTTCATATCCCAGCTCCATGGTTGCCACACGGTTACCGGCTTTGCCTCTTGGCTCCCTGGTTGCCACCTGGGCTACGTCTGAGCTGTGGCTCCGTGTCCCGGCTCCCTGGTTGCCACGTGGGCTACGGCTTTGCCTTTTGGCTCCCTGGTTGCCACGTGGGCTACCTGTGAGCTGTGGCTCCGTGTCCCGGCTCCCTGGTTGCCATGTGGGCTACGGCTCAGCTGTGGCTTCATATCCCGGCTCTGTGGTTGCCACATGGGCTACGGCTTTGCCTCTTGTTTCCCTGGTTGCCATGTGGGCTACGTCTGAGCTGTGGCTCCGTGTCCTGGCTCCCTGGTTGCCACCTGGGCTACCTGTGAGCTGTGGCTCTGCGTGCCGGCTCCCTGGTGGCCGCGCGGGCTGGCTGGTGGCCGCGCGGGCTGGCTGGTGGCCGCGCGGGCTGGCTGGTGGCCGGGTGGCTGGCTGGTGGCCGGGTGGGCTGGCTGGTGGCCGGGTGGCTCCCTGGTGGCCGCGCGGGCTCCCTGGTGGCCGCGCGGGCTCCCTGGTGGCCGCGTGGGCTGGCTGGTGGCCGCGTGGGCTGGCTGGTGGCCGGGTGGCTCCCTGGTGGCCGCGCGGGCTCTCTGGTGGCCGGGTGGCTGGCTGGTGGCCGCGCGGGCCGGCTGGTGGCCGGGTGGCTCCCTGGTGGCCAGGTGGCTGGCTGGTGGCCGCGCGGGCCGGCTGGTGGCCGGGTGGCTGGCTGGTGGCCGCGCGGGCCGGCTGGTGGCCGGGTGGCTGGCTGGCCCTGCCGGGCGCTGGCCCCACGGGCTCCTCCTGCTCCCCCGCAGTGAAGCTGCCTCCGGCCGAGCCCTCGCCCCACGTCTGGGTCCCCCCGAAGCTCCCGGACAAAATGGGCTTCGACGAGGTGAGAAGCGGCTCCTCCCGCTCTTCCCTCTCGGAGCTTTTTTCCCTCTTTTCAGGATTTTTCGGAGCTTTCGACCCCCTTTTCTGGCTTTGGGGCATTTCCCCCCCTCCCTTTGGTCTCTTTTCCTCCTTTTTCCCTCGATTTTTGCTTCTTTCCCCCCTTTTTTCCGTGATATTTGTCTCTTTTCCTCTTTTTGTCCTCAATTTTTGTCTCTTTTTCTCCATTTGCCTTGATTTTTGTCTCTTTTTTCTCTGGATTTCCCCCTGTTTCCCTGCATTTCCCCTTTTTTCCCTGGATTTCCCCCCTTTTTAGCTGCATTTCCCCATTTTTTCCTGGATTTTTCCCCTTTTTTCCTGGATTTTTCCCCTTTTTTCCTGGATTTTTCCCCTTTTTGCCTGGATTTTTCCCCTTTTTGCCTGGATTTTTCCCCTTTTTGCCTGGATTTTCCCCCTTTTTGCCTGGATTTTCCCCCTTTTTGCCTGGATTTCCCCCCTTTTTTCCCTGGATTTCCCCCCCTTTTTCCCTGGATTTCCCCCTTTTTAGCTGCATTTCCCCTTTTTTCCCTGGATTTCCCCCCTTTGTACCTGGATTTTCCCCCTTTTTAGCTGCATTTTACCCCTTTTTACTTGGATTTCCCCCCTTTCGAGCTCCATTTCCCCCCTTTTCCCTGGATTTCCCCCTTTTTAGATGCATTTCCCCCCCTTTTCCCTGGATTTTCCCCCTTTTCCCCTGGATTTTCCCCCTTTTCCCCTGGATTTCCCCCCTTTTCCCTGCATTTCCCCCCCTTTTCTCTGGATTTTCCCCCTTTTTCCCTGCTTTTCCCCTTTTTTCCCTGGATTTCCCCCTTTTTCCCTGCATTTCCCCCCCTTTTTAGATGCATTTCCCCCCCTTTTCCCTGGATTTTCCCCCTTTTCCCTGGATTTCCCCCTTTTTAGATGCATTTCCCCCCCTTTTCCCTGGATTTTCCCCCTTTTCCCTGGATTTCCCCCTTTTTAGATGCATTTCCCCCCCTTTTCCCTGGATTTCCCCCTTTTTAGATGCATTTCCCCCCCTTTTCCCTGGATTTTCCCCCTTTTCCCTGGATTTTCCCCCTTTTCCCTGGATTTCCCCCTTTTTAGATGCATTTCCCCCCCTTTTCCCTGGATTTTCCCCCTTTTCCCTGGATTTTCCCCCCTTTTCCCTGGATTTCCCCCTTTTTAGATGCATATCCCCCCCTTTTCCCTGCATATCCCCCCCTTTTCCCTGGATTTTCCCCCTTTTCCCTGCATATCCCCCCCTTTTCCCTGGATTTTCCCCCTTTTCCCTGCATTCCCCCCCTTTTCCCTGCATTTCCCCCCTTTTCCCTGCATTTCCCCCCCTTTCTGAGCTGCGTTTCCCCCTTTTTTCCCCCTTTTCCCCCCCGCTCTCCGTCTCCAGGTTTTCCTGATCAACCTGAAGCGGCGAGCGGATCGCCGGGCGCGGATGCTCCGATCCCTGCGGGAGCAGGAGATCTCGTGTCGCTTGGTCGAGGCCGTGGACGGCGAGTGAGGAGCCTCCTGGGATTTTATTTCCCGTTTCCCCGGGGGGTTTTTTTTTTTTTTTTTTTTGTTTTGGTGGTTTTTTTTCGGGAACGGGGCTCGGAATCGTCCGCAGGGCCCTGAACGACAGCGACGTGGAGGCGCTGGGGATCCGGATGCTGCCGGGATACCGGGATCCGTACCACGGGCGGCCGCTCACCCGCGGAGAGCTCGGCTGCTTCCTCAGCCACTACCGGGTCTGGCAGGAGGTGAGGGACACGCATCCCACGGGAAACGAGGCCCTAATCCCGTGGGAAAGGGGGAAACGAGGCCCTAATCCCGTGGGAAAGGGGGAAACGAGGCCCTAATCCCGTGGGAAAGGGGGAAACGAGGCCCTAATCCCGTGGGAAAGGGGGAAACGAGGCCCTAATCCCGTGGGAAAGGGGGAAACGAGGCCCTAATCCTGTGGGAAAGGGGGAAACGAGGCCCTAATCCCGTGGGAAAGGGGGAAACGAGGCCCTAATCCCGTGGGAAAGGGGGAAACGAGGCCCTAATCCTGTGGGAAACAGGGAAACGAGGCCCTAATCCCGTGGGAAAGGGGGAAACGAGGCCCTAATCCTGTGGGAAACAGGGAAACGAGGCCCTAATCCCGTGGGAAAGGGGGAAACGAGACCCTAATCGCGTGGGAAACGGGGAAACGAGGCCCTAATCCTGTGGGAAACAGGGAAACGAGGCCCTAATCCCATGGGAAACGGGGAAACGAGGCCCTAATCCCGTGGGAAACGGGGAAACGAGGCCCTAATCCCGTGGGAAACGGGGAAACGAGGCCCTAATCCTGTGGGAAACGGGGAAACGAGGCCCTAATCCTGTGGGAAAGGGGGAAACGAGACCCTAATCCCGTGGGAAACGGGGAAACGAGACCCTAATCCCGTGGGAAACGGGGAAACGAGGCCCTAATCCCGTGGGAAAGGGGGAAACGAGGCCCTAATCCCGTGGGAAAGGGGGAAACGAGGCCCTAATCCCGTGGGAAAGGGGGAAACGAGGCCCTAATCCCGTGGGAAACGGGGAAACGAGGCCCTAATCCCGTGGGAAAGGGGGAAACGAGACCCTAATCCCGTGAGAAATGGGGAAACGAGGCCCTAATCCCGTGGGAAAGGGGGAAACGAGGCCCTAATCCCGTGGGAAAGGGGGAAACGAGGCCCTAATCCCGTGGGAAAGGGGGAAACGAGGCCCTAATCCCGTGGGAAAGGGGGAAACGAGGCCCTAATCCCGTGGGAAAGGGGGAAACGAGGCCCTAATCCCGTGGGAAAGGGGGAAACGAGACCCTAATCCCGTGGGAAAGGGGGAAACGAGGCCCTAATCCCGTGGGAAACGGGGAAACGAGGCCCTAATCCCGTGGGAAACGGGGAAACGAGGCCCTAATCCCGTGGGAAAGGGGGAAACGAGGCCCTAATCCCGTGGGAAAGGGGGAAACGAGGCCCTAATCCCGTGGGAAATGGGGAAACGAGACCCTAATCCCGTGGGAAATGGGGAAACGAGGCCCTAATCCCGTGGGAAAGGGGGAAACGAGGCCCTAATCCCGTGGGAAATGGGGAAACGAGACCCTAATCCCGTGGGAAAGGGGGAAACGAGGCCCTAATCCCGTGGGAAAGGGGGAAACGAGGCCCTAATCCTGTGGGAAACGGGGAAACGAGGCCCTAATCCCGTGGAAAAGGGGGAAACGAGACCCTAATCCCGTGGGAAACGGGGAAACGAGGCCCTAATCCAGTGGAAAAGGGGGAAACGAGGCCCTAATCCCGTGGGAAACGGGGAAACGAGGCCCTAATCCCGTGGGAAACGGGGAAACGAGGCCCTAATCCCGTGGGAAAGGGGGAAACGAGGCCCTAATCCCGTGGGAAAGGGGGAAACGAGACCCTAATCCCGTGGGAAAGGGGGAAACGAGGCCCTAATCCCGTGGGAAACGGGGAAACGAGGCCCTAATCCCGTGGGAAAGGGGGAAACGAGGCCCTAATCCCGTGGGAAAGGGGGAAACGAGGCCCTAATCCCGTGGGAAAGGGGGAAACGAGACCCTAATCCCGTGGGAAAGGGGGAAACGAGGCCCTAATCCTGTGGGAAAGGGGGAAACGAGGCCCTAATCCCGTGGGAAAGGGGGAAACGAGGCCCTAATCCCGTGGGAAAGGGGGAAACGAGGCCCTAATCCCGTGGGAAACGGGGAAACGAGGCCCTAATCCCGTGGGAAAGGGGGAAACGAGGCCCTAATCCCGTGGGAAAGGGGGAAACGAGGCCCTAATCCCGTGGGAAAGGGGGAAACGAGGCCCTAATCCCGTGGGAAATGGGGAAACGAGACCCTAATCCCGTGGGAAAGGGGGAAACGAGGCCCTAATCCCGTGGGAAAGGGGGAAACGAGGCCCTAATCCTGTGGGAAACGGGGAAACGAGGCCCTAATCCCGTGGAAAAGGGGGAAACGAGACCCTAATCCCGTGGGAAACGGGGAAACGAGGCCCTAATCCAGTGGAAAAGGGGGAAACGAGGCCCTAATCCCGTGGGAAACGGGGAAACGAGGCCCTAATCCCGTGGGAAATGGGGAAACGAGGCCCTAATCCTGTGGGAAAGGGGGAAACGAGGCCCTAATCCCGTGGGAAAGGGGGAAACGAGACCCTAATCCCGTGGGAAAGGGGGAAACGAGGCCCTAATCCCGTGGGAAACGGGGAAACGAGGCCCTAATCCCGTGGGAAAGGGGGAAACGAGACCCTAATCCCGTGGGAAAGGGGGAAACGAGGCCCTAATCCCGTGGGAAAGGGGGAAACGAGACCCTAATCCCGTGGGAAAGGGGGAAACGAGGCCCTAATCCTGTGGGAAAGGGGGAAACGAGGCCCTAATCCCGTGGGAAAGGGGGAAACGAGGCCCTAATCCTGTGGGAAAGGGGGAAACGAGACCCTAATCCTGTGGGAAACGGGGAAACGAGGCCCTAATCCCGTGGGAAATGGGGAAACGAGGCCCTAATCCCGTGGGAAAGGGGGAAACGAGGCCCTAATCCCGTAGGAAATGGGGAAACGAGGCCCTAATCCCGTGGGAAAGGGGGAAACGAGACCCTAATCCCGTGGGAAAGGGGGAAACGAGGCCCTAATCCCGTGGGAAAGGGGGAAACGAGGCCCTAATCCCGTGGGAAAGGGGGAAACGAGGCCCTAATCCCGTGGGAAATGGGGAAACGAGGCCCTAATCCCGTGGGAAAGGGGGAAACGAGGCCCTAATCCCGTGGGAAAGGGGGAAACGAGGCCCTAATCCCGTGGGAAAGGGGGAAACGAGGCCCTAATCCCGTGGGAAAGGGGGAAACGAGGCCCTAATCCCGTGGGAAAGGGGGAAACGAGGCCCTAATCCTGTGGGAAACGGGGAAACGAGGCCCTAATCCCGTGGGAAAGGGGGAAACGAGGCCCTAATCCCGTGGGAAAGGGGGAAACGAGGCCCTAATCCCGTGGGCAACGGGGAAACGAGGCCCTAATCCCGTGGGAAAGGAGAAAAAGAGACCCTAATCCCGTGGGAAACAGGGAAACGAGGCCCTAATCCTGTGGGAAACTGGGAAACGAGGCCCTAATCCCGTGGGAAACAGGGAAACGAGGCCCTAATCCCGTGGGAAACGGGGAAACGAGGCCCTAATCCCGTGGGAAAGGAGAAAAAGAGACCCTAATCCCATGGGAAACAGGGAAACGAGGCCCTAATCCTGTGGGAAACTGGGAAACGAGGCCCTAATCCCGTGGGAAACAGGGAAACGAGGCCCTAATCCCGTGGGAAACGGGGAAACGAGGCCCTAATCCCGTGGGAAACGGGGAAACGAGGCCCTAATCCCGTGGGAAACGGGGAAACGAGGCCCTAATCCTGTGGGAAACGGGGAAACGAGGCCCTAATCCTGTGGGAAAGGGGGAAACGAGACCCTAATCCCGGGGGAAACGGGGAAACGAGACCCTAATCCCGTGGGAAATGGGGAAACGAGGCCCTAATCCCGTGGGAAAGGGGGAAACGAGACCCTAATCCCGTTTGAAACGGGGAAACGAGACCCTAATCCCGTGAGAAATGGGGAAACGAGGCCCTAATCCCGTGGGAAAGGGGGAAACAAGACCCTAATCCCGTGGGAAAGGGGGAAACGAGACCCTAATCCCGTGGGAAATGGGGAAACGAGGCCCTAATCCCGAGGGAAACGGGGAAACGAGGCCCTAATCCTGTGGGAAACGGGGAAACGAGACCCTAATCCCGTGGGAAATGGGGAAACGAGGCCCTAATCCCGAGGGAAACGGGGAAACGAGGCCCTAATCCTGTGGGAAAGGGGGAAACGAGGCCCTAATCCCGTGGGAAAGGGGGAAACGAGGCCCTAATCTCGTGGGAAAGGAGAAAAAGAGACCCTAATCCTGTGGGAAACAGAGGAACGAGGCCCTAATCCCGTGGGAAAGGGGGAAACGAGACCCTAATCCCGTGGGAAAGGGGGAAACGAGGCCCTAATCCTGTGGGAAAGGGGGAAACGAGACCCTAATCCCGTGGGAAACGGGGAAACGAGGCCCTAATCCCGTGGGAAACGGGGAAACGAGGCCCTAATCCCGTGGGAAAGGGGGAAACGAGGCCCTAATCCCGTGGGAAAGGGGGAAACGAGGCCCTAATCCCGTGGGAAAGGGGGAAACGAGACCCTAATCCCGTGGGAAACGGGGAAACGAGGCCCTAATCCCGTGGGAAACGGGGAAACGAGGCCCTAATCCTGTGGGAAACGGGGAAACGAGGCCCTAATCCCGTGGGAAAGGGGGAAACGAGGCCCTAATCCCGTAGGAAATGGGGAAACGAGACCCTAATCCCGTGGGAAAGGAGAAAAAGAGACCCTAATCCCGTGGGAAACGGGGAAACGAGACCCTAATCCCGTGGGAAAGGAGAAAAAGAGACCCTAATCCCGTGGGAAACAGAAAAAAAGAGACCCTAACCCTGTGGGAAACTGGGAAACGAGGCCCTAATCCCGTGGGAAACTGGGAAACGAGGCCCTAATCCCGTGGGAAATGGGGAAACGAGGCCCTGATCCCGTGGAAAAGGGGGAAACGAGACCATAATCCCGTGGGAAAGGAAAAAAAGAGACCCTAATCCCGTGGACAATGGGGAAACGAGGCCCTAATCCCATGGAAAAGTGGGAAATGTGGCCCTAATTCCGTGGAAAAGGAGAAAAAGAGACCCTAATCCCGTGGGAAACAGGGAAACGAGGCCCTAATCCTGTGGAAAAGGAGAAAAAGAGACCCTAATCCCGTGGGAAACAGGGAAACGAGGCCCTAATCCCCTGGAAAAGGGGGAAACGAGACCCTAATCCTGTGGGAAACGGGGAAATGAGGCCCTAATCCTGTGGGAAACTGGGAAATGAGGCCATGATCCTGTGGGAAATAGGGAAGTGAGGCCCTAATCCCGTAGGATATGGGGAAACGAGGCCCTAATCCCGTGGGAAAGGAAAAGAAGAGACCCTAATCCTGTGGGAAATGGGGAAACGAGGCCCTAATCCTGTGGGAAAAGGAAAAAAAGAGACCCTAATCCCACGGAAAAGAGGGAGATGAGACCCTAATCCCATGGGAAAAGGAAAAAAAGAGACCCTAATCCCACGGAAAAGAGGGAGATGAGACCCTAATCCCATGGGAAAAGGAAAAAAAGAGACCCTAATCCCACGGAAAAGAGGGAGATGAGACCCTAATCCCGTGGGAAACAGGGAAACGAGGCCCTAATCCTGTGGGAAAAGGAAAAAAAGAGACCCTAATCCCACGGAAAAGAGGGAGATGAGACCCTAATCCCATGGGAAAAGGAAAAAAAGAGACCCTAATCCCACAGAAAAGAGGGAGATGAGACCCTAATCCCTTGGGGAAGGGGAGACGAGACCCTAATCCCACGGAAAAGAGGGAGATGAGACCCTAATCCCTTGGGGAAGGGGAGACGAGACCCTAATCCCACGGAAAAGAGGGAGATGAGACCCTAATCCCTTGGGGAAGGGGAGACGAGACCCTAATCCCTCGGAAAAGAGGGAGATGAGACCCTAATCCCTTGGGGAAGGGGAGACGAGACCCTAATCCCAGTGAGGAAAGATGGGGAGGAATCCTTAATCCCGAGCAGGAGGAGGCGGGACGAGCTCCTCATCCCGCGGGACGCTGGGGACTTGTGGCTAATCCCGAGGGATGGTCCCCGTTTCCCAGATCGCGGCGCGGGGGCTGCGGCTCGCGGTGGTTTTCGAGGACGACCTGCGCTTCGAGATCTTCTTCAGGCGGCGCCTGACGACGCTGCTGCAGGACCTGGCGGCGGCCGGAGCGGCCTGGGACCTCATGTGAGTGCCGAGCCGGAGACCCTCCGGAATGCGGAGCCGCGAGACCGTGGGAACTCCTCGGGATCCGGGGGGGACTCCGGAGCGCGACCCGGGGATCCGGAGTGACTCTGGAGCGCGTCCCTGGGATCTGGAGTGACTCTGGAGCGTGTCCTGGGGATCCGGAGTGACTCTGGAGCTCGTCCCTGGGATCTGGAGTGGCTCCTTGGGATCTGGAGTGACTCTGGAGCGCGTCCCTAGGGATCCAGAGTGACTCTGGAGCTCATCCCTGGGATCTGGAGTGGCTCCTTGGGATCCGGAGTGACTCTGGAGCATGTCCCTGGGGATTTGGAGTGACTCTGGAGCGCATCCCTGGGGATCCAGAGTGACTCCTTGGGATCCGGAGTGACTCTGGAGCATGTCCCTGGGGATTTGGAGTGACTCTGGAGCGCATCCCTGGGGATCCAGAGTGACTCCTTGGGATCCGGAGTGACTCTGGAGCGCGTCCCTGGGGATCCGGAGTGACTCTGGAGCGTGTCCCTGGGGATCTGGAGTGACTCTGGAGCGCGTCCCTGGGGATCCGGAGTGACTCCTTGGGATCCGGAGTGACTCTGGAGCGTGTCCTGGGGATCCGGAGTGACTCTGGAGCGCGTCCCTGGGGATCTGGAGTGACTCTGGAGCTCATCCCTGGGATCTGAAGTGTCTCCTCGGGATCTGGAGTGACTCTGGAGCGCGTCCTAGGGATCCAGAGTGACTCTGGAGCTCATCCCTGGGATCTGGAGTGGCTTCTTGGGATCCGGAGTGACTCTGGAGCGCGTCCCAGGGATCCAGAGTGACTCTGGAGCTCATCCCTGGGATCCAGAGTGACTCTGGAGCGTGTCCCGGGGATCCGGAGTGACTCCTCTGGATCTGGTGTGACTCCAGAGCACATCCCAGGGATCTGGAGTGACTCTGGAGCGCATCCTGGGGATCCGGAGTGGCCCCTTGGGATCTGGTGTGACTCCAGAGCGGATCCTGGGGATCCAGAGTGATTCTGTAGTGCATTCCTGGGGATCCAGAGTGACTCCTTGGGATCTGGTGTGACTCCGGAGTGGATCCTGGGGATCCAGAGTGACTCCTTGGGATCTGGTGGGACTCCAGAGTGGATCCTGGGGATCCAGAGTGACTCCGGAGCGCATCCCAGGGATCTGGAGTGACTCCTCGGGATGTGGTGTGACTCGGGAGCGCATCCCTGGGATCTGGAGTGACTCCGGAGTGGATCCTGGGGATCCGTTGTGGCTCTGGAGCGCATCCCAGGGCTCTGGAGTGACGCCTCAGGATCCGGAGTGACTCCGGAGCGCATCCCGGGGATCCAGAGTGACTGCAGAGTGACTCCGGAGCTCGTCCCCGGCGCTCAGGAGCCTCTTCCCGCAGTTACATCGGGCGGAAGCGGATGCAGGTGGAGCGTCCGGAGCGGCCGGTGCCGCACGTGCGGAACGTGGTGGAGGCCGATTATTCCTACTGGACGCTGGGATACGTCCTGTCGCTCGGAGGAGCCCGGAAGCTGCTGGCGGCCGAGCCCCTCGGCAAGATGGTGCCGGTCGACGAGTTCCTGCCCATCATGTTCAACAAACACCCCGTGTGAGCGGCCGGAGCGACCGGATGGGACGGATGGGATGGATGGGATGGGATGGGATGGGATCGATGGATGGGATGGATGGGATAGAGGGGATGGGATGGGATGGGATGGGATGGGATGGGAGCGATGGGATGGGATGGGATGGGATGGGATGGGATGGGATGGGATGGGATGGGATGGGATGGGATAGAGGGGATGGGATGGGATAGAGGGGATGGGATGGGATGGGATGGGATGGGATGGGGTGGGGTGGGATGGGATGGGATGGGATGGGATAGAGGGGATGGGATGGGATAGAGGGGATGGGATGGGATGGGATGGGATGGGATGGGGTGGGGTGGGATGGGATGGGATGGGATGGGATGGGATGGGATGGGATGGATGGGATGGGATGGATGGGGTGGGATGGGATGGGATGGGATGGGATGGGATAGAGGGGATGGGATGGGATGGATGGGATGGGATGGGATGGGATGGGATGGGATGGGATGGGATGGGATGGATGGGATGGGATGGGATGGGATGGGATGGGATGGGATGGGATGGGATGGGATGGGATGGGATGGGATAGAGGGGATGGGATGGGATAGAGGGGATGGGATGGGATGGGATGGGATGGGATGGGATGGGGTGGGGTGGGGTGGGATGGGATGGGATGGGATAGAGGGGATGGGATGGGATGGGATGGGATGGGATGGGATGGATGGGATGGGGTGGGATGGATGGGATGGGGTGGGATGGGATGGGATGGGATGGGATGGGATGGGATGGGATAGAGGGGATGGGATAGAGGGGATGGGATGGGATGGGATGGGATGGGATGGGATGGGATGGGATAGAGGGGATGGGATGGGATGGGATGGGATAGAGGGGATGGGATGGATGGGGTGGGATGGGATGGGGTGGATGGGATGGGATGGATGGGATGGGATGGGGTGGATGGGATGGGATGGGAGCAATGGGATGGGATGGATGGATGGGATGGGATGGGGTGGATGGGATAGAGGGGATGGGATGGGATAGATGGGATGGGATAGATGGGATGGGAGCGATGGGATGGATGGATGGGATGGGATGGGATAGATGGGATGGGATGGGATGGGATGGGAGCGATGGGAGTGATGGGATGGGATCAATGGGATTGATGGGATCAATGGGATGGGATCGATGGGGTCGATGGGATCAATGGGGTCAATGGGATGGGATCAATGGGATAGGATCGATGGGATCAATGGGATGGGATCAATGGGATTGATGGGATCAATGGGATGGGATCAATGGGGTCGATGGGATCAATGGGGTCGATGGGATCGATGGGATGGGATGGGATAGGATGGGATCGATGGGATGGGATGGGTTGGGATCAATGGGATGGGATCGATGGGATCAATGGGATGGGATCGATAGGATCAATGAGATGGGATTGATGGGATGGGATAGGATGAGATCGATGGGATCAATGGGATGGGATGGGATCGATGGGATCAATGGGATGAGATCGATGGGATCAATGGGATGGGATGGGATGGGATTGATGGGATCAATGGGAGCGATGGGGTGGGATGGATGAGAGGTTAGGACAGGATGGATGGGATGGGATTTGATGGGATCCCTTGGATCCATTTTCATTGTCCTTTTGGCTCTGTTCCCATTGGATCCTTGGCTCCATTTCCCCTGGATCCCTGTCCCTTGGCCCCATTTCCCTTGCTTGGCCCTTTGACTCCATTCCTCGTGGCCCCTTTTCTCTCATCCCTTCGGCTCCGTTCCTCACGTCCCCGTCTCTCTCACCCCCTGGATCCCTGCCCCTTGGCCCTTTGGCTCCATTCCTCGTGGCTCCATTTCCTCTGGATCCCTGCCCCTTGGCCCCTTGGCCCCTTTCCTCTCATCCCTTCGGCTCCGTTCCTCACATCCCCGTCTCTCTCACCCCCTGGATCCCTGTCCCTTGGCCCCTTTCCTCTCATCCCTTCGGCTCCGTTCCTCACATCCCCATGTCTCTCACCCCCTGGATCCCTGGCCCTTTGGCTCCATTCCTCGTGGCTCCATTTCCCCTGGATCCCTGTCCCTTGGCCCCTTGGCCCCTTTCCTCACATCCCCATGTCTCTCGCCCCCTGGATCCCTTGGCCCCTTGGCCCCTCGCAGCTCCGAGTACTCCCGGCACTTCTCGCCGCGGGACCTGGTGGCTCTGTCAGCGGAGCCGCTGCTGGTTTTCCCGACTCACTACACGGGGGACGAGGGCTACGTCAGCGACACCGAGACGTCGGCGCCCTGGGACGCTCGCCCGGAGCCGCGGGAGCCCCGGGAGCCCCGGGAGCCCCGGGAGCCCCTGGAACCCCGGGAGCCCCTGGAGCCCCGGGAGCCCCTGGAACCCCGGGAGCCCCTGGAGCCCCCGGAGCCGCCGCGCGAGGCTCGTCCCTCCAGCGTCCTGCGCTCGCCCCTCGACAGCCCCGCGCGCGACGAGCTCTGACCCCCCAAAACCTCCAAAAACCTCATAAAATGCAGCTTTTATTTTTCAAGCTGCGGCTTGGACACCGGCTGAGGGGAGGGGGGACCCAAAGCCCCTTGGTCCGTCCCGAATTCCCAAATCCCCCCAAATCCTCCTCTTCTACCCCAAATTGACCTTAATCCATCCCAAACCCCCCCTAATCCATCTCAAACCCCCCTGATCCATCCCAAACCCCCCTGATCCATCCCAAACCCCCCCTGATCCATCCCAAACCCCCCTGATCCATCCCAAACCCCCCTGATCCATCCCAACCCCCCCCTGATCCATCCCAAACCCCCCTAATCCATCCCAAACCCCCCCTGATCCATCCCAAACCCCCCTGATCCATCCCAAACCCCCCTGATCCATCCCAAACCCCCCCTGATCCATCCCAAACCCCCCTGATCCATCCCAAACCCCCCCTGATCCATCCCAAACCCCCCTGATCCATCCCAAACCCCCCCTGATCCATCCCAAACCCCCCCTGATCCATCCCAAACCCCCCCGATCCATCCCAAACCCCCCCTGATCCATCCCAAACCCCCCCGATCCATCCCAAACCCCCCCTATCCATCCCAAACCCCCCCCGATCCATCCCAAACCCCCCCCGATCCATCCCAAACCCCCCCCGATCCATCTCAAACCCCCCTAATCCATCCCAAACCCCCCTGATCCATCCCAAACCCCCCCTGATCCATCTCAAACCCCCCTAATCCATCCCAAACCCCCCTGATCCATCCCAAACCCCCCCTGATCCATCTCAAACCCCCCCGATCCATCCCAAACCCCCCCTGATCCATCCCAAACCCCCCCGATCCATCCCAAACCCCCCCTGATCCATCCCAAACCCCCCCGATCCATCCCAAACCCCCCCTATCCATCCCAAACCCCCCCCGATCCATCCCAAACCCCCCCCGATCCATCCCAAACCCCCCCTGATCCATCCCAAACCCCCCCGATCCATCCCAAACCCCCCCTGATCCATCCCAAACCCCCCCTGATCCATCCCAAACCCCCCCTGATCCATCCCAAACCCCCCTAATCCATCCCAAACCCCCCCTAATCCATCCCAAACCCCCCCTAATCCATCCCAAACCCCCCTGATCCATCCCAAACCCCCCTGATCCATCCCATACCCCCCTAATCCATCCCAAACCCCCCTAATCCATCCCAAACCCCCCCTAATCCATCCCAAACCCCCCCTAATCCATCCCAAACCCCCCTAATCCATCCCAAACCCCCCCTGATCCATCCCAAACCCCCCTAATCCATCCCAAACCCCCCCTGATCCATCCCAAACCCCCCTAATCCATCCCAAACCCCCCCTAATCCATCCCAAACCCCCCCTGATCCATCCCAAACCCCCCTAATCCATCCCAAACCCCCCCTGATCCATCCCAAACCCCCCTAATCCATCCCAAACCCCCCCTAATCCATCCCAAACCCCCCTAATCCATCCCAAACCCCCCCTAATCCATCTCAAACCCCCCTAATCCACCCCAAACCCCCCAATCCATCTCAAACCCCCCTAATCCACCCCAAACCCCCCTAATCCATCTCAAACCCCCCTAATCCATCCCAAACCCCCCCTAATCCATCCCAAACCCCCCTAATCCATCTCAAACCCCCCTAATCCATCCCAAACCCCCCTAATCCATCTCAAACCCCCCTAATCCACCCCAAACCCCCCTAATCCATCCCAAACCCCCCTAATCGACCCCAAATCCCCTCTAATCCATCCAAAATGCCCCCAAATCCTCCTCTTCTACCCCAAATTGACCTTAATCCATCTCAAAACCCCCCTAATCCACCCCAAACCCCCCTTAATTCACCCCAAACCCCAATTAATCCACCCAAACGCCCCTTAATCCACCTCAAATCCCCTTTAATCCCCCTTAATCCACCCCAAACCCCCTTAATCCACCTCAAATCCCTTTTAATCCACCTCGAATCCGCCTTAATCCACCCCAAAACCCCTTAATCCACTCTAAATCCCGTTTAATTCACCCCAAACCCCCCTTTATCCAGCCCAAACCCCCCTTAATCCATCTCAAAACCCCCCTTAATCCACCCCAAACCCCCCTTAATTCACCCCAAACCCCAATTAATCCACCCAAACGCCCCTTAATCCACCTCAAATCCCCTTTAATCCCCCTTAATCCACCCCAAAACCCCCTAATCCCCCCCCAAACCCCAGGGATTCTGGGGGTTCTCACCCCCATCCCATAATAGTTACCCCCC
This sequence comes from Clamator glandarius, assembly GCA_033459285.1. Lineage (NCBI taxonomy): Eukaryota > Metazoa > Chordata > Aves > Cuculiformes > Cuculidae > Clamator > Clamator glandarius. Next base: position 8,399 of record JAUNZM010000661.1, on the reverse strand, counting down.
CCCCCGCCGAGGGAAACTGAGGCACGGAGCCTGGTGGGGGGGGGTCCCTCGTGCAAGGAAAGTTTTCTCGTGCGAGGAAGGGGGGGGGAGTGGTTTCTTCATACGAAGGGGGTTTCCTCGTGTGAGGAGAGCATCTCCTCGTACAAAGGGGGTTCCTCGTGCGAGAGGGGAGGGTCCTTGTACAAAGGGGGTTCCCTCGTGCAAGAGGGGGGGGTTCCTCGTGAGAGAAGGGCGTCTCCTCGTACAAAGGGGGTTCCCTCGTGCAAGAGGGGGGGTTCCTCGTGAGAGAAGGGCGTGTCCTCGTACAAAGGGGGTTCCCTCGTGCAAGAGGGGGGGTTCCTCGTGAGAGAAGGGCGTGTCCTCGTACAAAGGGGGTTCCCTCGTGCAAGAGGGGGGTTTTCCTCGTGAGAGAAGGGCGTCTCCTTGTACAAAGGGGGTTCCCTCGTGCAAGAGGGGGGGTTCCTCGTGAGAGAAGGGCGTCTCCTCGTACAAAGGGGGTTCCCTCGTGCAAGAGGGGGGTTTTCCTCGTGCGAGAAGGGCGTCCCCTTGTACAAAGTGGGTTCCCTCGTGCAAGAGGGGGGGTTCCTCGTGTGAGAAGGGCGTCTCCTCGTACAAAGGGGGTTCCCTCGTGCAAGAGGGGGGTTTTCCTCGTGCGAGAAGGGCGTCTCCTCGTACAAAGGGGGTTCCCTCGTGCAAGAGGGGAGGTTTCCTCGTGCGAAAAGGGCGTCTCCTTGTACAAAGTGGGTTCCCTCGTGCAAGAGGGGGGGTTCCTCGTGAGAGAAGGGCGTGTCCCTCGTACAAAGGGGGTTCCCTCGTGCAAGAGGGGGGTTTTCCTCGTGCGAGGAGAGCGTCTCCTTGTACAAAGGGGGTTCCCTCGTGCAAGAGGGGGGGTACCTCGTGAGAGAAGGGCATGTCCTCGTACAAAGTGGGTTCCCTCGTGCAAGAGGGGGGTTTTCCTCGTGCGAGGAGAGCGTCTCCTTGTACAAAGGGGGTTCCCTCGTGCAAGAGGGGGGGTACCTCGTGAGAGAAGGGCATGTCCTCGTACAAAGTGGGTTCCCTCGTGCAAGAGGGGGGTTTTCCTCGTGCGAGGAGAGCGTCTCCTTGTACAAAGGGGGTTCCCTCGTGCAAGAGGGGGGTTTTCCTCGTGCGAGGAGAGCGTCTCCTCGTACAAAGTGGGTTCCCTCATGCAAGGGGGGGGTTTCCTCGTGCGAGGGGGTGGTTCCCTCGTGCGAGAAGGGCATCTCCTCATACAAAGTGGGTTTCTTGTGCGAGGCGGTTTCCCTCGTGTGAGGCAGGGGGGGGTTTCTCGTGCGAGGAGGTGGTTTCCTTGTACGGGGGGGGGGGGGGGGGGGAATGTTTCGTCGCGCTCAGGGCTGCTCCCTCGTGCGAGACGGGGTCCTCGTCGTGCGAGGGCTCAGAGCTCGTCGTGCTGCTCGTGCTCGGGGGGCGGGCGGCAGGCGGCCGGCGTCACCAGCTCCAGGAGGTACTCGCAGCGACTCGGCTCCGACGCCGCCGTCACCGCCGTCTCCGTCCCGCAGGTTAACCTCACCTGGGGGGGGGGGGGGGGGACACACACGGGGGGACGTGGGGACACCGGGGGGACACGAGGAAACCACCCACACGCGCACCCCCCCCCCCCCCCCCCCCCCCACCAGGGGACACAGGGGACCCCAAGGGATGGGGACACCCGCCTAGGGGACAGAGGGACACCCTTGGGGACACCCCTGGGGACAGGGACAGCCCCCCAGGCGACACAGGGGACCCCAAGGGATGGGGACACCTACCTAGGGGACAGAGGGACACCCTTGGGGACACCCCTGGGGACAGGGACAGCCCCCCAGGCGACACAGGGGACCCCAAGGGATGGGGACACCTACCTAGGGGACAGAGGGACACCCTTGGGGACACCCCTGGGGACAGGGACAGCCCCCCAGGGGACACGGGACCCCAAGGGATGGGGACACCCTTGGGGACACCGGGAACCCCACCGAGAGGACTTGGGGACACCCTTGGGGACAGGGACAGGCCTCCAGGGGACACAGGGGACCCCAAGGGATGGGGACACCCACCTAGAGGACATGGGGACACCCTTGGGGACAGGGACAGCCCCCCAGGGGACCCCAAGGGATGTGGACATCCTTGGGGACACCGGGAACCCCACCGAGAGGACATGGGGACACCCCTGGGGACAGGGACAGCCCCCCAGGGGACACAGGGGACCCCAAGGGATGGGGACACCCACCTAGGGGACAGAGGGACACCCTTGGGGACACCCCTGGGGACAGGGACAGCCCCTCAGGGGACACAGGGGACCCCAAGGGATGGGGACACCCCTGGGGACACCGGGAACCCCACCAAGAGGACCTGGGGACACCCTTGGGGACAGGGACAGCCCCTCAGGGGACAGAGGGGACCCCAAGGGATGGGGACACCCGCCTAGAGGACAGGGACACCCTGAAGACCATGGGGACCCCCTGAGGGCCATGGGGACACTGTGGGGACCCCCTGAGGGCCATGAGGACACTGTGGGGACCCCCTGAGGGCCATGGGGACCCCCTGAGGGCCATGGGGACACTGTGAGGACCCCCTGAGGGCCATGGGGACACTGTGGGGACCCCGTGAGGGCCATGAGGACACTGTGGGGACCCCGTGAGGGCCATGGGGACCCCGTGGGGACCCCGTGAGGGCCATGAGGACACTGTGGGGACCCCCTGAGGGCCATGAGGACACTGTGGGGACCCCCTGAGGGCCATGGGGACACTGTGGGGACCCCCGAGGGCCATGGGGACCCCGTGGGGACCCCGTGAGGGCCATGGGGACACTGTGGGGACCCCCTGAGGGCCATGGGGACCCCGTGGGGACCCCATGAGGGCCATGAGGACACTGTGGGGACCCCCTGAGGGCCATGGGGACCCCGTGGGGACCCCCTGAGGGCCATGAGGACACTGTGGGGACCCCCTGAGGGCCATGGGGACCCCGTGGGGACCCCGTGAGGGCCATGAGGACACTGTGGGGACCCCCTGAGGGCCATGGGGACCCCGTGGGGACCCCATGAGGGCCATGAGGACACTGTGGGGACCCCCTGAGGGCCATGAGGACACTGTGGGGACCCCCTGAGGGCCATGGGGACCCCGTGGGGACCCCGTGAGGGCCATGAGGACACTGTGGGGACCCCCTGAGGGCCATGGGGACCCCGTGGGGACCCCATGAGGGCCATGAGGACACTGTGGGGACCCCCTGAGGGCCATGGGGACCCCGTGGGGACCCCGTGAGGGCCATGAGGACACTGTGGGGACCCCCTGAGGGCCATGGGGACCCCGTGGGGACCCCGTGAGGGCCATGAGGACACTGTGGGGACCCCCTGAGGGCCATGGGGACCCCGTGGGGACCCCGTGAGGGCCATGAGGACACTGTGGGGACCCCCTGAGGGCCATGGGGACCCCGTGGGGACCCCGTGAGGGCCATGAGGACACTGTGGGGACCCCCTGAGGGCCATGGGGACCCCGTGGGGACCCCGTGAGGGCCATGAGGACACTGTGGGGACCCCCTGAGGGCCATGGGGACCCCGTGGGGACCCCATGAGGGCCATGAGGACACTGTGGGGACCCCCTGAGGGCCATGGGGACCCCGTGGGGACCCCGTGAGGGCCATGAGGACACTGTGGGGACCCCCTGAGGGCCATGGGGACACTGTGGGGACCCCTTGAAGACCATGGGGACACTGTGAGGACCCCCTGAGGGCCATGGGGACCCCGTGGGGACCCCGTGGGGACCCCCTGAGGGCCATGGGGACACTGTGGGGACCCCCTGAGGGCCATGGGGACCCCGTGGGGACCCCTTGAAGACCATGGGGACACTGTGAGGACCCCCTGAGGGCCATGGGTACCCCCTGAGGGCCATGGGGACCCCGTGGGGACCCCCTGAGGGCCATGGGGACCCCGTGAGGGCCATGAGGACACTGTGGGGACCCCGTGAGGGCCATGGGGACCCCGTGGGGACACCGTGGGGACCCGGTGGGGACCCGTTGGGGCTCACGGTGGTGGAGCGGTTGGGGCCCTGCCAGCAGCCCGTCCCCTGCTCGTAGCGCATCGACCGGAACCGATCGTCCTCGGGGCCCGACCACGAGCCCCACGTCCTGCGGGGACACCGGGACACGGACATGAGGGGACGGGGGACACGGAGAGACAGGGGACACGAGGTTATGGGGGGACTGAGAATGGGGACACAGGGACAAGGGGATATGAGGGGACAGGAGGTCATGGGGGAACTAGGGACACGGGGACATGAGGATATGAGGGGACATGGGGGACAGGGAGGCCATGAGGGGACTGAGAATGGGGACATGGGGACATGAGGGGACACAAGGCGACTGGAGACACATGGACATGGGGACATGAGGTGACTGAGAATGGGGACACAGGGACATGGGGACATCAGGGGACAAGGAGAGATAGAGGACATGAGGGGACACGAGGTCGTGGGGGGACTGGGGACACGGGGACATGAGGGGACAGGGAGGTCATGAGGGGACCGGGGACACAGGGACAGGGGACACGAGGCCATGAGGGGACTGAGAATGGGGACACAGGGACACGAGGAGTGAGGGGACAGGGAGGGACAGGGGACATGAGGGGACACAAGGTCATGAGGGGACTGAGGACACAGGGACATGGGGACATCAGGGGACACGAGGTCATGAGGGGACTGAGAATGGGGACACAGGGACATGGGGACATCAGGGGACAAGGAGAGACAGGGGACACGAGACACAAGGGAAAAACGAGGATGTGGAGGGACACGGGGGACAAGAGAGGGAGGACGGGAGACACCAGGGGACATGGGGGGACACGAGAGGGAGGACGGGGGACACCAGGGGACATGGGGGGACATGAGAGGGAGGATGGGGGACACCAGGGGACATGGGGGGACACGAGAGGGAGGATGGGGGACACCAGGGGACATGGGGGGACACGAGAGGGAGGACGGGGGGACACCAGGGGACATGGGGGGACATGAGAGGGAGGATGGGGGACACCAGGGGACATGGGGGGACACGAGAGGGAGGATGGGGGACACGGGGGGACACAAGAGGGAGAATGAGGGACAAGGGGGGACACCAGGGGACATGGGGGGGGACGAGAGAGAGAATGAGGGACACAGGGGGACACGAGGGGACACAAGAGGGAGGACAGGGGACAAGATGGGGACACCAGGGGACAATGGGGGACACCAGGGGACAATGAGGGACACGGGAGGACACGAGAGGGAGGATGGGGGGACACCAGGGGACATGGGGGGACACGAGAGGGAGGATGGGGGGACACCAGGGGACATGGGGGGACACAGGAGGGAGGATGGGGGGACACCAGGGGACATGGGGGGACACGAGAGGGAGGATGGGGGGACACCAGGGGACATGAGAAGGAGGACAGGGACACCAGGGGACACAGGGGGACACAAGGTGACATGGGGGGACATGAGAGGGAGGATGGGGGGACACGAGGGGACATGGGGGGACACCAGGGGACAATGAGGGACAAGGGAGGACACGAGAGGGAGAACGGGGGACACCAGGGAACATGGGGGGGGACAAGAGAGAGAATGAGGGGGACAGGGGGACATGGGGGGACACGGGGGGACATGAGAGGGAGGATGGAGGACAAGGGAGGGACACAGGGGGACACGGGGGGACACGAGGGGACACAGAGGGACATGAGAGGGAAGACGGGGGACACGAGGGGACATGGGGGGGGGGACAAGAGAGAGAATGAGGGACACAGGGGGACACGGGGGGACAATGGGGGGACACCAGGGGACACGGGAGGGAGGATGGGGGGACACCAGGGGGACACAAGGTGACATGGGGGGGCACAGGAGGGAGGATGGGGGACACCAGGTGACAATGAGGGACATGGGGGGACACGAGAGGGAAGACGGGGGACACGAGGGGACATGGGGGGGGGGGACGAGAGAGAGAATGAGGGACACGGGGGGACATGGGGGGGACACCAGGGGGACACCAGGGGGACACACGGTGACATGGGGGGGCACGGGGGGGCCACGAGAGGGAGAACGGGGGACACCAGGGGCCGTGGGGGGACACGAGGGGTCACGGGGACATAAGGGGGGGGGGGGGGGACCCAGAGGGGACGTGAGGGTGACGTGGGGGGGACAGGGGGGACCCAGGGACATCGGGGGGTCCCCCCCTCACCCCAGGTTGGTGTCGGCGCCGCCGTGTTTGGGTTTCTGGGAGACTCGTTTGAAGGGGCAGAGACGGTAAATGTACCTGGGGGAGAGGGACATGGAGAGCCCCGAACCCCCAAATCCAGCCCCTCGCACCCCCAAATCCAGCCCCATGGACCCCCCCAAATCCAGCCCCACGGACTCTCCAAATCCAGTCCCACAGCCCCCCCCAAATCCAGCCCCTCGCACCCCCAAATCCAGCCCCACGGATCCCCCCAAATACAGTCCCACAGCCCCCCCCAAATCCAGCCCCACGGACCCCCCCAAATACAGTCCCACAGCCCCCCCCAAATCCAGCCCCTCGCACCCCCAAATCCAGACCCTTGCACCCCCAAATCCAGCCCCATGGATCCCCCCAAAACCAGCCCCATGGACCCCCCCAAATCCAGTCCCACAGCCCCCCTCAAATCCAGCCCCTCGGACCCCCAAATCCAGCCCCATGGACCCCCCCAAATCCAGCCCCATGGACCCCCCCAAATCCAGCCCCATGGACCCCCCCCAAATCCAGTCACACAGCCCCCCTCAAATCCAGCCCCTCGCACCCCCAAATCCAGACCCTTGCACCCCCAAATCCAGCCCCATGGATCCCCCCCCAAATCCAGCCCCTCGCACCCCCAAATCCAGCCCCATGGATCCCCCCCAAATCCAGCCCCACGGACCCTCCAAATACAGTCCCACAGCCCCCCTCAAATCCAGCCCCATAGCCCCCCCTTTTCCCATTCTATGTGCCCCCCCCCGCCCCATAGCCCCCCCTTTTCCCATTCTATGTGCCCCCCCCAGCCCCATAGCCCCCCCTTTTCCCATTCTATGTGCCCCCCCCGCCCCATAGCCCCCCCTTTTCCCATTCTATGTGCCCCCCAGCCCCATAGCCCCCCTTTTCCCATTCTATGTGCCCCCCAGCCCCATAGCCCCCCCTTTTCCCATTCTATGTGCCCCCCCAGCCCCATAGCCCCCCCTTTTCCCATTCTATGTGCCCCCCCAGCCCCATAGCCCCCCCTTTTCCCATTCTATGTGCCCCCCCAGCCCCATAGCCCCCCCTTTTCCCATTCTATGTGCCCCCCCCGCCCCATAGCCCCCCCTTTTCCCATTCTCTGTGCCCCCCCCACCCCATAGCCCCCCCTTTTCCATTCTATGTGCCCCCCCCGCCCCCATAGCCCCCCTTTTCCCATTCTCTGTGCCCCCCCCACCCCATAGCCCCCCCTTTTCCCATTCTATGTGCCCCCCCCCCCGCCCCATAGCCCCCCCTTTTCCCATTCTATCTGCCCCCCAGCCCCATAGCCCCCCCTTTTCCCATTCTATGTGCCCCCCCCGCCCCATAGCCCCCCCTTTTCCCATTCTCTGTGCCCCCCCCCCGGCCCCATAGCCCCCCCTTTTCCCATTCTATGTGCCCCCCCCGGCCCATAGCCCCCCCTTTTCCCATTCTATGTGCCCCCCCCACCCCATAGCCCCCCCTTTTCCCATTCTATGCGCCCCCCCCAGCCCCATAGCCCCCCCTTTTCCCATTCTCTGTGCCCCCCCCAACCCCATAGCCCCCCCTTTTCCCATTCTCTGTGCCCCCCCGCCCCATAGCCCCCCTTTTCCCATTCTATGTGCCCCCCCAGCCCCATAGCCCCCCCTTTTCCCATTCTATCTGCCCCCCAGCCCCATAGCCCCCCCTTTTCCATTCTATGTGCCCCCCCCAACCCCATAGCCCCCCCTTTTCCCATTCTATGTGCCCCCCCAGCCCCATAGCCCCCCCTTTTCCATTCTATGTGCCCCCCCCGCCCCATAGCCCCCCCTTTTCCCATTCTATGTGCCCCCCCCAGCCCCATAGCCCCCCCTTTTCCCATTCTATGTGCCCTCCCGGCCCCATAGCCCCCCCTTTTCCCATTCTATGTGCCCCCCCGGCCCCATAGCCCCCCCTTTTCCCATTCTATGTGCCCCCCCCGCCCCATAGCCCCCCCTTTTCCCATTCTATGTGCCCCCCCCCGCCCCATAGCCCCCCCTTTTCCCATTCTATGTACCCCCCCCAACCCCATAGCCCCCCCTTTTCCCCATTCTATGTGCCCCCCCCGGCCCATAGCCCCCCCTTTTCCCATTCTATGTGCCCCCCCCAGCCCCATAGCCCCCCCTTTTCCCATTCTATGTGCCCCCCCGCCCCATAGCCCCCCCTTTTCC